>JBBPOD010000047.1:0-41943 GCA_038091255.1 Tylopilus intermedius | reverse complement strand
TATGCGAATCGGATACGCAATGTACACGCACGGGGACGCCATGGTCGTCCGACAAGGCAGTCTGTACTTGGCCAAACGTGACCAAGGATCCGTGGCCAAGATAATGCGCAAAACCGAGTGCCTCGATGTATCTGAATAAAGGACATCATTGAGGTACGCTGAGCATGTCGACGGGGCATCTACTCTTGTAGACCTGGGGAGACGGAATGGTGATAGCGCCAGAACGCATCACCCTCGATTTCCGGCTTGATGGACGCGTATATGTTGCAGACCTCGTTGAGCTTCTCCATGCCACGTTCGTACGCGTGTTTTGAGTGCGCCTGGTCATCTGGGGTATCCTCGTTCATAATACGATGGAGGAGGAAGATGACCTTTTTCGAGAGATTGGTTACATCGCGACTTGCCTATGTGCACGATGGTTGAGCAACGGACGGCGTAGCGGTCTTGACGCAGGGCCGGACATTTACCTTCATGAGACGTTCCCGTCTGTCGTTGTGTTCGTCGAGCTCGAGTTGGAACCGGCTAAATATTGGCTGGAAGGACATATGTGAGCTTGAAGTTGGCTGACAATGGCAACTAAGGGTCGGCGGTTGCCGACTGGACCTTGCTGCAGCTTTTCGTGTGTACACCTTTGCATGACGAATCTGCCCAATCCACCAGTTTACCTCGGACTCCGACGGTGCTCGGGCCCAAAGCTCACTAGACTGTTCTATGTGCAACACCGTGATAACTTTACGCTAGTCTGGCTGGTCACTTCACACCAGTGCCTGGGTCACATAGCCTTCAACGTCTGCGTTTCCCGTGCGTGTACGCCCTCGCTTCACGAGCGTAGTTCCTCCGTTGACACACACTAGCCGGTTCGCGTCCGTGTCCACAGTCTGGACCATCCATCGAGTGACACCCCTTGTCAACTCATCAGGAACATCGCACGACGCCTTCTTTGCGTCGTTCTTTTGACCACCCCGCCGCAGCAGGACAGGTCTCAGTTTCACATCGGGTTTATTGTTCTACTTTTAGGGTTCACAAAATCACCGTCCCCGACGTCCCCGATCACTTCTATGCACACACTACATGGCACTTCGCCCCGGCGTATTACTCATTCTTTTTCCTACTGACAGCCCTCAAGGCCCCACTTGCAAGGTGGTCTTTTCTTTGACAAGTCCGATATCCAAAACAGGGAAAATGCCCCCTAGCTAACAACCGAACCATGCTCTATCGCGTGGATGCGGACCAGTTCTGCAAAGGGATCACGCGAGTTCCCCGTTCCCATTCTTGTTCTCTCGGACATAAAGGGGGGCCGAAAGTGAAAGGTCGCCACGGTTGTCAATCCCTTGAACTGTCTCTCTGACACGACGAGGTTGCTGAACCATTCCTCGGACCGATCACTTTCCCGTGTAAATATATCTCAGGAGAGATGTCTCGTCTTACTCGGTCACCTCTCCTGGGCCGGAAAGACTGCCTGGCACGTGTGTACTCATGTACCACGCTCCTTGATGTATCACAGCATCAGTCGTCGACTTGTCAAGATGTTTTGCAAACAAATAAGAATACTAGTACCGATACAGTGTACCACCCATGTTACAGGATGCTCGAAGTGATGGTCGAATCAATCTAGAGCTGCATTGAACGCGGCATCTTGCATCTCTTTGATGGCTTTTTCTCGTATCATCTCCCAAACAATGTTACGCTGGAAACGAACATCGCCCAAGCCCTCTCGTATCTCCTCCAGCCTTTCCACATATTCGCGGTCGTCGTCTTGGAGTTCTCGTAGCGCTGCTAGTGATTTCTCCAAAGTGTCTTGCTGCATCTGCGGCGACGCAAAATGCGACGGGTCGAGAACAGGCGGCCCATCGTGTGCGTGCGACAAGAAGAGCCTGTGAGCGCTTGGAACGAGGTCTGGAGAACGGGTAACTCTGCCCTCCAGATCGTCTTCCCCGACCGTGCCGTCTGCTTCCTCCCGTTTCGGTATAACCTCTTCTACCCGGTGGCTTTTGCCTACATCTTCGTTGATGACCTGCCATAGCCTCCCGAGTGCCCGTTTCATGATAGCTTCACCCTCGATGAGACTGTTGGTTGCATGTTCAAGCTCATCAAGGAGGTTTGAACGAAAAGAATGTGTTACGGAGTTGTCCATCACAAAGGAGGTGAAACTGTAGTGTTGCGTCATAGGTGGTGGATACGGGGCAATGAGGGGTGGAGAAGGTGAGCGTAGGTGCGGCAGCATGGGTGGCGAAGGGGAGCGTCGTTCGGTGGGCAATAGGTTTCGTATCCGTTGACGCGCTCTGTCTTCAGCCTGTACGTGCGTAAGAGACTTCGAGGATGAAAGGAATTGACTCACCTCCCACTCGTCCATATTGGGTCCCCAGGCAGCCACCTTTCCTCTCCGGACCCATCTACATCCTTTCATTGTCTTTTTCCCCCAGTTTCCGCCCGAGACACTGATGTTCAGAGATTCGGTCTCAGGGTCAAAGCCTTGCGAGGGATAATACCACGCGTTATGGTCATTCAAGACGAAGGGACTGTAATCAAGACCATAAGTGGTCATCTGCGGAATGTTTCTGTACTCACTTTGCGTCCTCTTGCATTGGTTTCTGCATCTTCCGTCGTAGTGCTATGGACTTGAATCGACCAGGGACGCGACACCACTGGCTCCCGGCAAAGACCGAAATCGCACGAACCCCTTATGGGTAAGTATTCCCCTGAGTGCTCTATTCTATCTTCTATCTAACAGTTTCAGGACGTTGCTTTGATTCATCTGACACGAGTGGTTCTTCCTTTTGAGCAACCCTTGTGTGCTCGAAACTCCCCATACCCTCCAGGCCCCAGCGACTCATCATAGCCTTGTCCTGTCAACATATGTGAGGCCGCATCGTAACGGTTAAAGAAAAGATCACAATACCTCGTCCCAAGGCGAACCTAAACCAGTTACATTCAACTAGATCCTCATGACACACAATGACGGATACTCACAAGGCGTTGTCAGCATCTTCTCACCAGTAAAGACAGCGTTGGCACCTGCCATAAAGCACATGGCCTGCTCCGACTCGCCAAGAGTGTTTCGCCCCGCAGCCAGTCTAATTATAGTTCCTGGAAGAACAATACGCGCAGTAGCTATTGTTCGCACTAGGGTATGATATGGAAGCGGCTAAGGCGGGAAGTCAGCTACCGCCGACATCCCCAAGGTTGCACTTACTTCATTATTTTCCAATGGAGTTCCTGGGATGGGCACCAGAGCATTCACCGGGAAAGACTCTGGGTGCTCGGGCATGCTGGGCGTTCACGGGTAAGCGACATGTTAGTTACCGCAATGCAGGCCCTTACACCGAAACCTCATAGATAAGTCCCACTCGGTCCTCATCGGATTCCCCGAGGCCCAAGATACCACCAGAGCAAACACTTATACCAGCTTCACGCACGGCATCAATCGTATCTAGTCGCTCGTCATACGATCGCGTAGTGATGACCTAGATCAACCATTTCCGTTGCATCCTGGGATGTCAGAGATGTCGACAAGAGTCGTACCTTGGGATAAAACTCTCGAGAGGTGTCAAGATTGTGGTTGTAAGCGGTAAGTCCTCTGCACGAGTGGTTAGCAAAACGTGAATACAGAAGACCGCGGTGGGACACGTACGCTTCTTTGAGCTGTTTGGCCTGTTCCGGAGATAACATACCAAGGGTGGTGCAGACTTCCATCCCCATGCCGCGAACTTCTCGGACCATTTGCAGGATTCTCTCGAATCCCCGCTTTCGGCCGGCAAGGTCTCTCCATGCGGCGCCCATGCAGAATCTAGTACTACCATTCTCTTTGGCTTTCCGAGCAGCTTCTAGCACAGGTTCAACGTCGAGCAATTTGGATGCCTTGGTAACCGTGGAATATCGCGACGATTGGGAGCAGTAGGAACCTGCAAGCTATTGATGCGGGCGTGCGATCAGAGAAGAGATTATCGCTTACAGTCCTCGGAGCACCCCCCGGCTATACAGTATTGTTCAGAGCGTATGATCGGGGAGATAGAGCGGAGATTTCGTACTTTTGATATTCATTAAGGTGCAAAGTTGGATCTTGCCCGGGTGGTGGTGTTGGCGGTGTACCGTAGCTGCTCGGAAGACGAGATCTAGTAAAGGGCCATCGTATATCTTTTGTATTTCTTGGCGAGACCAGTCACGGCGAATAGTCGCGACACGGGCTTGATCGGACGCAACGGTCGCAAGTAGTCGTCGGTTGGTAGAGCGCAACGGAGCCGATGCCCCACGAAGGAGTAATTGAACCATGAAGCAAAGGACGAGAGCCGGACGTCTGGGGTATTTAAAATAACGGAGAACACGTCGGAGATTGTACGAAGGAACGTCGATGGTGCGATCACTTACACCGGCGGGGCTAAGCTCGGCGTTAAAGCTCAAGTTTCTCAGTAGACATAACGAGTGAAAGCCAGTCATCGGATGTTCATTACAACAAATATACCGTACTGCCGACCAACGTGTCAAGAAAGCAACGAAAGTGGGGAAATGCTACACGCGATAAAGACCTGCAAACGGTTTGAAAACATAAATGATGCGGTGAATGCTATGATATAATGTTAAAATGAAAATGCTAAGATATGATAGATGTCCGTGGTGCATCAATCATCACCAGAGGTCCATGCGTGAACAGCGTACAAGATATGACAAGTCATGATAGCAAAGGAGTGTGAGGATGTACCAGATGGATGTCTTAGGCCCGACGCCAGGACGGGGCAGATTTTGCCTTTGAAGGGGCAGCACCAAGCATGACACCACCAGTCAGGACTGTGGTCTTGCCACCATCGTAAGGAGTGACTTCGGTCTTGGAGGTGTCGACAAAGACCCGTGCTTGCCTAGCTTTTTCGCGACGGGAAATTTTGTTGCCAGACAATGTCTGGGGAGACGCCGAGAGGCACGAGTCTGTGCGGGCGGTAGAGGCGTAAGAGAAGCAAGAGCTCGAGTTGGAGGAGCGAGAGCTGGATCGGGAATCTGAGGAAACTGCTGAGAGGGGAGATTCCGAACGAGTAGAGGGAGGGAAGTGGTCGATGACGGGCGTTGTCCAGGTCGGCGCACTAACCTCGTCGGCAATCATTGCAAAAATCTCATCGTCGGCTGCGCTCTCGCTCTCGAGAAGCTGCTGGGCAATGGTCTTTGATTGAGACTTGGTGTTGGAAGGGAGAACAGGGGAAATGTTCTCCGCGAAAAGCTCCTCGGACCAGATTGTCACGAGCTTTGCGTCCTTGCCATAACGAACGGAAATACAACCAGGGTCGACGAAGAAGTCGAACTCGCGACCGCCAAGAGCAACGATCCAGTCGAACCATTGGACGCCAGTTGCAAGGCAAGCAGCGTAAATGACGCGAGGGGGAAGGCAAGATGGAGAGAGGGTAAGACAACGACGGCCGGAACCACGAAGGGGTTCGTCGGGGACCCAGGTGGGGGCAAAAAGGGCGGTCAGGTTGGCCTCGAGGACGAGTTGGAGTTTGATGACGGTGGCAGCGGGGTAAGAAAGGATGAGAGGGCGGGTCAAGAAAGCGATGGCGTGGGTAAGGGTGACGGAGAGGCCAGAGACAGGGGAAGTCATGATGGTACTTGGAATAGTAGTAGAATGCGAAGGGATTGAATCGCGCAGCGATGTAGTGAGTGCGGGGGAGTAACTCGCTAAAGGATACGTGAAGACGTTAAGACGGGGATTATATTTTTTAATACGAATCGGGTTGAAAATCAGACTGGTCGATCGAAGGTGAGGCGGTGGGTGGGAACGAGTCGTGGGTCCTACAGACTATACGGGGTCAGCGATGTGGGGGGGATAGAAAGAGGAAGAACAAGTCGAACCTGGCTGTGAACCGGATTGTCAAAATCCTGATGGGGGGACGAGGAGGAGGTCGTAGGGTTTTATACGCCTGGCGCTGGAAGGCCGTCGCCAGGCGAGAACAAAAGACAAGAGGGCGACTACTCGACTTGCCTTTTTGGTGCACAATAACAAGTCATTTCGTCTATTGTCCCCTTTGTTCTGCTTCTTCGCTTCCAGGCCCAGCTCCTAATACAGATCTATCTAATTGATTACAGCTTTGCCACCTCCCCTCCTCGCCTGTTGGCACGCACTAGCCCCTCCTGGCAAGTGACAGCGACAAGTGTCCCCCCACGACTGTACAACTATACACAGTCTGGTTTCAGTACGGTCTGACCACCTGAAACAAATGCTTACCCTGCCGTGCACGACACCACGCCCATCCTCGGCCCGAGGACACACCACCTATCGCATGTCATGTCATCAGCACTTGCCAACAATGTGATTCTCGGACCGCATGACTGACCACATACAGCAAACCGTCCTCACAACGAAAATTGTCACTATCAAAACGTATTCCCTTAGCCACGGTCACTGTGAACTCCGTGTACAGCTTACTCGTAGTACCAGATCGAGTGATCAAGCGTAGACTAAGTTCAATAACAATCAGGGTCCGAAGCTCGTCCAGTGGAGACAAACTCACACTCATCGCAAGGGAATCCGGTCCCTTCGAGAACCTCTTGAGTTTGAGTGTGTCCGCCGCAACCGTGATGCTATGTACTCTAAAATTAAAGTTGCCTCGTGTGACGTTTCTGGAAAACCTACAAATTAAGGTCTGACATGTATGCCAGAATGCACTGCCGATCGTCCCTCAGATAAGGACTCTCCCAAGGTTGGAATATACCTACTTTCTGATACGGCGTCTCGTAAGCATCCGTCTTGCCAGTCCTCGCCTGCATCCAGAACATGGTCGTCAACACCCCGTGGTCATCGATGATCGCTTGAACAGCTCTTCTGACAGCTATGGGGCCATTGGCACGTTCCTGCAGCGCTCAGCGTCACTCGGCAGACCGTTCAACGAGAGGGAAATACGCACCACCGCATATGTTAGGTAGATGCCCTTCACCCTCTGGTCAAGGTCATCTCGGGCGGCCCGACGCCGGAACAGGTCTTCCTCCAGCTCACACTCCTCTAAGCTGGGGACTCCCGTCGGTATTGGCCACTGGTGTGAGGGCTGCCACGGCTCGGGAATATGGAACGAACACAACAGCTGAAAGATTATCTTGCCGTTCTGGACTGCTTTCACGCTGCGTGTACTGTACGAGCGACCCTCGCGCAAGCGTTCCACGAAATATACGATGGGAACAGCAGGGGAGGCACTGAGCAGGAAGTAGCACTTGTTCTCTATAAGCACTTTCGCACTCTTATTAGATGGAGCCTGGAGTGCGTACATGAAAGGACTAGCCGAATATTGAACTCTAGACTCAGAAGGGGAACGACTGAAGGCTCACGTGGAGACCAAAGGCAGGATCAACGCACTTCGTGGCGGAAACGAGGGCTTGGGAGATCACCTGGCCACCAAATACGCCACGGGCTCGGACGGGTACGAACAGTTTCACAGAACGGAAAAGGTTTGTTTCAACCTGCTCGACCTCGAGAGACGTCGAAATTTTGGAGCTTTCGGCTTGGTTGCTTTCTTCCATGTGGTTCTAACGGAGTGAAAATGTGGCTATACCAGCGTCGTGTGCTGGCTGAAACGTACATATCCTGCTTGGTGTCACAGCCATGTTCATGCAAACTGCTTCCGCTCCAGGGCAACCTAGCAAGACACCGAACTCCTCCATTCATATGATTTCTACGTCTACGGTAAATCCACACTCGTGACAGATCTGTTGTCCGTGTCCGTCGTCCGTCGCCTCGACTGGTCCAAAGGCGTGCTTGTGTTCCTGATCCTTCCTCCGTTGCCACACTCCTTCCCGCGTTCTCTTTCGTAAATCCTTCAGCGATTCCTCAAATTTTTTGTTCTTTTTCTTCTTCTTCTCCTCGGTTCGGCGTTCCCATTCGGCATCCAGCGCTTCTGGCGAACCCCACTTTTTCCACGCAAAGTCTTCAACTTGACACCGAAGGAAGAGCATCATATTTGCAAATGTGGATTTATGAGGGTTCGCCTTCAGGATGTGGGGGAGGAGTTCGCGGTCCCGTAACTCGGCTAGGAGAGCTTAGAAGCGAAATGCTTCATAGAGAGAAATTCACTTACCGTCAGTCAGAAGGTAGTCCTACGTCAGGCGTGTGTCATCATGCCAACACTGTCCGTGACGAGAGACATACCCCTTTGCATTCCGTCTTTGTCAACAAGCTATACTTTTCTGGGTACTGGTCTTTACACTTGTTGCAAACCAGACAACTGAATATCTTTTTGAAAGTATAGTCAATGTCGACCGTATTGCATTCCTTGCATCTTGGATTGAGTGATGGATCCAGATACATTGCTGTAGACGGTTGGAGAAACACGCATCCACGACGCCGAACAAACTCACATGGCTCGGTATTCTGCATTGCCCGCTGTCTTTCTCTTTCGCGCTCTTTGGCACGAAGAACTTCGTCGGCTTCTTTTCCGTCCTCGACTAAGAAGCCGCCTTTAGAGTTGATCATCTTGGACAGATCATACTCAAAATAGGACCCAAGACGCGAATCGCGTTTGAGTGGCTTGGAAGTGGACGAAGATGAAGCTGCGGCAGTCACTTCCAGAGGCCGTTTTTGACTCGCATTCGGGACTGACGAGGATGAAGCAGCCTCTTCCTCTTGACGCCTTTGCTTGGCTTTGGCTAGTTATGATGTTCAGGGGGTTAGAATTTCAAGGACCGATGCACAAATGAAGTACCTCTCAATCGATTGAGTTCGAAGCGCTTGGCCTCTTCAGGAGTCAAATTCAAGGACGATTGCGCGGAGGGTAGCATATTGAATAGTGCGAGGGTCGACGTTGACCGAGTCATCAATTGAGCCTGAGAAGGTGATCATGATGACATATGTTTACACTACAACAAGCCATGTACCTCTAGCTATCCTCACCAGCGGATTTCTCATCGACTGCCATGTCGTCTTTTGAGGTCTCCACAGTTCCGTTGCCATTACTGACAGCATATTCCATAGCCGCCACGTCACTGTCAGCCGCAGATGCATGGGTTTCGTCAGTCTCCATAGCGAGTGACGTTTTCAGTGTTTGCGAAATCAGCGTGGTGAGGCCACTCGGTCCAGCGCCGTGGGTTGAACCAACAGGACCGGCGTTCAAAATCCCACCACCTATTCCGAATCTTCTCATTTCTCCGCTGTCAGTCTCGCTCGAGCGACTCCTGCTCTCGCGTCCTCGATCTTTGTGGTTTGCGTAATCCCGTCTTCCACCTTCTCCTTCATCATCAGAATCAGAGAGCTCGCCATCTGCTTGGACACGCGAATCGAGTAAGCGTCGATGTCTCCGGCTGTCGGGCGGTATGAGATCTTCATCTTGGTTTATGTCGTCCATTGCATCGTCCATCGGCGTCTTTGGAATGTCTGGTAGGAGTATAGGTTAGAGCATAATGACATGCTACAATTCGAACTCTACCTATCATCTGGACGCTCGGTGGACCCTTCAGCTTCCGTAAGTTGTCCATCACAATGTTTTTCACCCGTTCCAAGTACCCTGGAGTGTTCATGTCCTCGGTGTTCGACGCCTTGACATCCAGCTCATAATCCGGCCCAAAATATTCGTAGTATTCATTGACCGGGATTTCTATTGAACGTTTTGTCAACCCTCGATTATCAGATTATTAGGGACATCTCGTACCAGGTCCAAGCTCAACTCCAGCGGCTAATCCTGTCTCGTATGCCCACGCACGGCTGACGTTGCGCATCGTATACCCCCCTCCCCCAAGGAGGAGGAGCGGCTTGTTAAACGACTTGACGAACTTGACGCAGTTTGCATGCCCTAACGGATAGTTGACTTACGATGCATGTACGGTACTCTGGGGAACCTACCTCTCATGGAAAGATTGAGACACCCAAGCTTGTCACCTGACAGTGAATCAGTGCCGCATTGTAATACGATGGCTGAAGGGTCGTATGATTCCATCACTTGCTGTATGATCTACATCAAAGGACCATTCATGAGCTATTATACATGTTCTGTAACGTAACATACCGGTTCAAAGACGGATTTGTAGTTCTCGTCCGAGACTCCGTCTCGCAATGGAAAGTTCAGGGCGTAATACTTGCCCTTCCCAATGCCTACATCCTGTTTGATTTGTAGAAAGATTGTGGGCCCGATTTCGAGAAGAAAGCACTCACACGAAGTTCGCCAGTTCCGGGGAAATATTCACCGTACTTGTGAAAACTGACTGTCATGACGCGATCTGTGGTGTAGAACGCTTCTTCTACACCATCGCCGTGATGGACGTCGATGTCGATGTACAGCACGCGCGTATGATACCTGGTGGACCGTGGAAGTATTTGTCTGAATTACCAGCTCAAAAGACAGCGGCCGGACTGACCGAAGTAACTCCAGTATGCCGAGTACGATATCTGCAAGGTCAGCTTAGCCGACGAGCCGTTTGGGGAAAATATGCTGCGGTATACCATTGACGTAGCAAAAGCCACTAGCTTCGCTCTTCTTTGCATGATGTAGACCACCGGCCCAGTTGATAGCGATGTCACATTTGTCCCTGCTCAAGCGAGCTGCGCCCTCTGGCCAAGCCCGTTAATCAAATGGAGCTGAAACTCTAAGACGTAATTTGACTAACCCATAGAACCACCAGCGGATATAGAACAATAGTCGAAGAGCCCGTCAAAAACGGGGCAATCGTCACCAACATTGTCTATCGTGATAAAATGCTGGGGTGAAAACAAGTTCATCAGGTATAACTTTGTGGTTCGACTTACACTTGTGTTGTTCTTTAATGTACGAGTTCATGTTGCTAGGCGTTATTCTACTAAGGAAATCGACATACTCGTCAGAGTGGAACTGTGTCATTTCGCGTTTCGTTGCGGGTTTTGCGCGCTATGACACGAAGAATGTCGACTTATGAACACACAGGATTCTGTACACTCACGAAGATTTCCATCTTCTTGTATAGGCCGTAGTTCATTACGAGGGAGTGACACATCCTTATCCGTGTGGGTTTCATCCTGGCGTTGGACAGTCATCTAGACCTGGTCGGAGAACAATTCAGAAGAGCACATACGGATGTCCCGGGCCATAGTGAAAGCCCCCGATATCCGAGTCGAAAAAATAGCACTAGAGGTCAACATCCATTATAAGGATCAATCCTTGAGGGCCATGGTACAGGAAAGCACATACGACTCGCTTCTTTTGAGTTTCGCCATCAAGGGGCACCGTACTCTCTGACATTTTCCGCGACGTTGATGGATGTGGTTAGAGAAGGTGCAAGATATATGCCAGGCTTGATTTCCACACTTCGATTACGGTAACAGTTGGATCAACTCTGGCACGTGCAAATCAATTGCAAAGCTCTCGCAACATTGCACACACGGAAAAGCGTATGATCGATCATGTCATAGGAAAGAAAAAAAGGTACTCGGTAATGTACGTCTGGCAAACTTTGTCCATCAAATCTTAGCTTTTCCCAGTAGGGCGTCACTCCCTCTGTACACCAAGGTGGAAGGGGCAAACCCGAAATCGTCTGCTAGAGTTATGCCCTGCAGGCAGGCTGGAGTCAGTATAATGCAACGGGCAGCAGGCGTGGAAGCGAACAAGTTCCCCAGCTATCACGCGGACCTAGGGCATGATTCAGAAACACGCGAATCATCGACATTGGAAATGCGTCCTTACCATGGACCAATGATGGACTGCATGCAGCGCGGCAAACCATAACTCCGGAGGAATGAGTCGGTCAGACTGTCTCGTAGACTGGCTGTTCTCTTACCTCTCTGCCAAAGGTGGTCTCAAAAGTGTGAGGAAAGGGCGTCACCGCATTCAAAGTGACGGTTTGATCGAGTCTCACTAAAGGAGACGTTTCGAGCTCTCTGAGGCGTGTTATTGCGGAAATCAATGCGTCGCGAGCATCGGAGAGGCTGCTCTCCATAGGGGTGTTGCGGATGCGCACATCGTAAGACAAGATGTAGGGTGGACTTTGACTTTGAACTACGCAGTCGATCAGAAGAATGAAGTGATCCCGTGCGTGACGGAGGTGTTTTCCTATTGGGGGTGTCAGTTCAAACAGGATGGAGCGAGTAAAGAGAGGTCACCGATGGTTGAGCCCGGGAGATACTTGGACGGTACGGTAAGCTGGTCGTCGCTGGTCAGGGTCTTGTCGACGAGATCGACTGCTTGCTGCAAAACTGTGGAAGAGACGTAAAGGAGCTCTGACAGCTGTGACGAGTGATGATCACCGTTGGCGTGATGGCTGGGTTTCGTCGACTCGGACATGACTGACGGGGATATGATCGGACGACTTGAAGAGGTGGTGTTGAAAGCAGGCGGATAAATAGGAAAACACCAGTCAGACAGCATGTTTTCATCGAGGTAAGCCTCGAGGACAGATTCATCGATAACATGGGAGGAGGACGGTGCATATAAATATTCCTTGAGCCAAATTTCGAATAGCCCACAAGACAAGGGATAGGCTGCCCGAACTCAAGGCAAGGAGTCTCGTTCTGCCAGAGATGCTCCAAAGTCGTGGATCAGAGACAGGTAGAGCGTCTGCGAATTCCACCGTCGTCGTCGCTCTGGTCCTGTCCTGAACAAATGCGGCCCCCTCCGTCCCGTCCCACAACTCGCTGATGTAAGCATTTCTCCGAGCCATAGTACCCGCCGCGAGATCGTCGTCTCTTCTCTCCATCCACTGCCATATGCTTGCTTCAGCCAGAAAGGCGGGCTCTCTCGCCCGTGTAAGTACCTTTGACATCGCTGTACGACCCCCTGACCGTGCTTCCCCACAGGCCGTCCATGCCGGCCAGCGCCGTTTTCTCTCCATACACGAGTACCAGTCCGTGAACCTTCTCAATGCGGTGCGCACGTACTCTCGTCCGTTTCACTCGTTCTGCTGACATCACCTCCAGTATGGGATCCCGACGCCAAAGAGCATAGGCGCAAAGAGTCCTGATGAGGCTTGCAAGGTCGCACAGAACTTTGGTATGTCCTCCTCATTTCGTGCTCTCCAGCATAGGTGACCCAAGTGTTGTTCGTGCAGGAACGAGCAAACTGGTCATCAAGGCTCAGGTTCTTGCCGGCGGCCGAGGCAAGGGAACATTTGACAATGGCTTCAAGGGAGGTGTGCACGCCATTGACACGTATGTCCTTATTCGTGCACACTTCGTACATGCTGACTATGTAAATAGTCCTGAACAAGCACGGGAAATAGCCAGCAAGATGATTGGTGCCAACTTGGTCACGAAGCAAACCGGTGCCGCCGGCAGGATCTGCAATGCTGTTGGTTCTATTCTCGGCGCAGATTTCGTATCGCTCATCGTTGCCAGGTCATGCTTGCCGAGAGACGGGACCCCGCTCATGAGTACTACGTTGCTGTTCTCAACGACCGTGTCTCCCAGGGTCCCGTTTTGGTCGCGTCCAATCAAGGCGGTATGAACATCGAGGAAGTGGCTGCAAAAGACCCCAATGCCATCATTACCATTCCAATTGATGCCGAGAAGGGTGTCGATCCCGCCGTTGCTTTGGAGCTGGCAAGGACACTTGGGTTCAAAGATGCGACAGCCCAAAAGGAGGCTGCGGATATCTTCGTGACCTTGTACAAGCTATTCAAAGACAAGGACGCCACCCAAATCGAGATCAACCCCATGGCCGAGACCACTGATGGCCATGTTCTCTGGTATGTCGGTTCCCATACCTATGTGAGTATGTTAGATTGTTTTCAAACCTTTTCCCAGCATGGATGCCAAGCTCGGCTTTGACGAGAACGCCGAGTTCCGTCAGAAGGATGTCTTCAACCTTCGTGATACCTCCCAAGAGGAGCCTTCCGAGGTTGAGGCACAAAAGGCCAACCTGAACTTCATCAAACTTGATGGTAGCATCGGCTGTTTGGTGAACGGCGCAGGTCTGGCCATGGCAACCATGGACGTACTCTCGCTACACGGTGGTAATCCTGCAAATTTCTTAGATGTCGGAGGGTGAGGAAATGGGTGTCGTGGATCATGTTACGTTGCTCATCTGTCGTGCAGCGGTGCCACCCCCGAGACCGTCAAGAAGGCGTTCGAGATCCTCCTCACTGACCCCAAGGTCAAGAGCATCTTTATCAACATCTTTGGGGGCATCATGCGATGTGATTACATTGCCGAAGGTGTCATTCGCGCCACCAAGGAGCTTGGCCTCACCATCCCATTGGTCGTTCGACTCAAGGGCACGAAAGAGGAAGAAGCTAAACAGTATGCTTATTCCTGTCATCGATTTTGCGAGCGTCGCTGACCCTTGCCTAGGATGATCAGGGAATCTGGCCTCAAGATCATACCCCTCGACGACCTCGATACGGCTGCCCAGAAGGCTGTCGAGTTGGCACACGCATAGAGTAGATTCTTACGTAGAGTACTTGTTACCTATCTTATAATTATTTTCACCCTATGCATGCATCCATTGGTTGATCATCGATCAGCGATAGAATAAAGTCACATTCAAAGGACACAGAAATATCAATATATCATCCGACTGGACATATGTAATGCGAGCACAACTATTTACCATGGTGGTCGAGAAAAGGGAACATGCGAGTACATGGCCTGTGGAGGAATATGACTTTGAGAGTGAGATGATTGCTGTACGTGAGGGGGAGCGGATATGCCATCGGAGCGGCCCTGGCCCCGTTCTAGGGGTCCAGAGTTCATGTACGGCGGTCGAGGCCCAGGAGCAACCATGGCAGGTGGATGCATCAGCACTGGGCTACCGTTATACATTGGTACATTTGCAGGTGCTGCAGGATGCATGACTGGACTTAGCATAGGTACTCCGCGTGGACGCGGCGCTGAGCCAGACACAGATGGTGGCATATTTTGGGGTGAAAGACCAGGCGTATACACAGGATGCATTGACGTCGGTGTGGGATACGCTACCATTTGAGTGGGATAAGGGGAAGGGACGGGCCGTACTGTGCTATTGTTTTGCGAGGTTTGCATAGGTACCCACATGGGCTGATTGTACAACTGTGGGTGTCCGTTCATAGGAACTCGCGGTATGGGACTTGGTGCGGTGGGAGGATAAAGTACAGCAGGGCTCGGGGAGTGGGCAAGCATCGGCGAAGAGAATGCAGCAAAGTGGGGGCGCATAGCAGTTCCAGGGGCCTGTAGGGGGGGTGGGTAGTTGAATGTTGGAGGGCGCGTGACAGGACCATTTGTAGTGGGTGGTGACAAAGGTGGAGGTCGGTGAGGGGGTACATTAGAGGAAGGTGGAACCTGCTGAAATGCCCGGGTCACATCGTGGATGGATATTTTCGACGCCACTGCAGCACTAGTTGGCGGCGGCGTTTCACCATCCTCGGACTTGACTTCTTGGATAGTGAAGGGTAGTGCGGTGAGATCGTCCGCAATACCTTCCAAAGAATTAACAATGGACAGTTGCTCCTTGTCAGCAGTTTGAGACCAGACAGCCTTGAGGTGTTCTGGGTCAGGTGCCCTGGCGGGTGAGTCTTTACTGGAAAAACTCAATGGCGACTTTGTCCATGTGAAAGACGCAGACGCCGGGGTACGCAGCGAGCGATCCGTCTAAAAAATGCTTGAGCCGAGAACAATGCCGGTGATCAATAGGAACGTACAGACTCCTCCGAGGCTTTGCTCTCCGCTTGTGTGATAAAGCTCAGAGTAGGGAGATGCATGTCGCCGTTTACTTCAACAATAGCGGTCGCAATTGGATCAGGCCTCTTGGATTCTGAGAGGAGTGTTGTCGTTGAAGTATCGTCAATCAACGATGACAATAGCATGCTCGCTTCCTGCTGGGATGCTTCCAAGGTTTCCTCCAGTTCACTGGTTACTGTAAAATTGACAGTATTTTTTGAGTCCTGGAAAGACGGGCCGGGGTCACGATAAAACCCAACTGCAGAGCCTGCCGGTAACTTTGGCTCTGTCCTCGGGCGCATACCGAAGGACTCCGATTTTGTCGACATTACTTGTGTAACCGCGGGTTCAGAAGGGAGTGCTGTAGGCTCAGGGGGTGGGGAACAGCTTGTGACATCTAGAGTGGGCGAGGTTTCTTCTATGAGCGAAATTTTCTCGGCCGTCGAGGAGGGAGCGGGTCCCCTGCGCCAAGTGAAAAGGTCGTCAACCGCTTTTAAGCGTCCAGGTGCTGCATTGTTTTTAACAAACCCGGAAGGCAAGTTCACCTTGGGGAGAGAGGAAGGGTGCATGCGTGTGGTCCTCGGCAATTGAACCCTATACCTAGGTTTGCTACCTTTACCTGAGAAAGGACGCTTGAACAAAATCTCGTTCAGTGATAGATCTCGCTTGCTCATGCCATCAACAGGTGGGTCCCAAGATAGGGTGTCAAAGCGAACATAGCTGGACGAGTTCTTCAGCAGGTGGAATTGCCGCTTGGGAAGTGGGTCGACTGGCCGTGAAATCGTAGGCAGCCTGACAACAGGGGCGATGGGTTGAGGGGAACAAGGAGGCTCGCAGCAAGTTGCGCCGAAAGCTTCTTGCACTATATCTGGTTGAGGTTGCCTCAGGGCTGGGGGCAACCACTTGGCATCTTTTGACAACGTTCTAGTTGAAATTGGGTGCTCTAGCATGCGAACTTTTGATTTAGAGGCACTGGAACGCCAATCCGTGGGTTCATTTAATGAAGCACCCCTTCCTGCATCAACCTGCATATCATCCAGCGCACCCTTGATACGGGACATGACGTCGTCCAGGGCAGACATTGTGACCTGTCGAAACGGTGCCGGACCTTTACTGAGACGATGATGAGAAGCTGTGGGAGATGGGTAGCCCCGCGTAAAGGGATGTACACCGTTGGGTCCAGAAAACCTATGGGAATCGTGTTCCCGCACTCCCTGGGTGGCTACTGTGGGCTGCATCTGCTCGCTTGTCGGGAGAATGGAGGCTTCTGGCACGATCGGTAGGGTGTGACGTTCGGAACAGGGTGAAGTAATGGTTTTAACGACAGCATGCGGAGATGCATCGTCGAAGAAATCACTAGCGACCGGTCGCGCAAGGAACGAGCGACGGTCAGAAGATGCGGGAGAATAGGATGAGGGCGCTGGTGTCCCCGACGCTAATGAAGATTGTTCGCCGCCTATGAATTTACCGAGGTCAGAGAAATCAACAACTTCAAGGTTATCGTCGGCAACACCACCAGATGATTCGTGAAACACGGAAGGTGAAAGGGTTGGCAGTGGTTGGGGTGGGAACCGTGTCTTGCTACGCCATGAATCGACCTGTTCCGAAGGAGAAAATGACCCATTTACAGTTGTAGTGGATCGGGAAGACTTGGTATCACGGGGTGGACGTGCAACAGGTGACAGTGAAGGTGGGCGTTCGTTGGCATCGTGCTGGGTAGCCTCGTGGTCTTCCGATTCGGTAACAAGCTGATTCGGTCCCTGGGCCGAAGCGATAGCCTGCTCAATTATCTCTGCAGCAGCTGCTTTCTAAAATACTGGATGAGTTGGTCATAGGTAGCTTGTCAAACAGACACTCGCCTGGGCTTCTATCATCCGTGCTTCAAGTTCGGCTGCCTTCTTTCTCGCGCGTTCCTTCTCTTTTTCACGCTCTTCCTCTTCCAGCTGTCGCCTCTGCCTCGCACGCTCTGCAGATATGTGCATGGCAGTCTTGTGAGCATCATCGATATCCAGAATGGGCGCGGTACCTGGAGGTTGCATCTCAGATGAAGCTGCATGGGATATACCTGGTAGTTCGGAAGCCCCTGGGGCTTGGGTCGATCCGCTCGTAGGAAGGACGGACGAGTGTTGCAGGGGAGACTCTCGGGCATGGGATCGTCGAGAAAACGGGACATCCGAAGAGTGCGACGATCCTGGTTGGCCATCGGGAATTGAACTAGCAAAGGAGGCGCCTGAGAGCCGGCGGTGTCGTTTTTCGCTCATCCCGTGAAAATATCCAGATGGTCCGCCAGAATCCCTACTTCTAACCTTATTCTGGTTATAGTCGACTCCCAGAGTATGTGAACCACTATCACGCTCCGCGTTCCGTTTACCAATGAAGTCCCCGCCATAGCTTCTTGACTGCACAGGCGTATCGTGAATCCCTTCAGAAGGTTTCTGTAAAGGGTGCACGGAATGTACCGGACTACGAGATGGAGCATCCTTGCCAGAGCGAGATTCAACAGGTGAGAGAGATTGCTCTCCGTGAGCGTTCCGCCTTGAAAAACCGAGGTTGGAACCGAGTCGAGTTGGCAAATGTGGATTGGTGTAAGGTTCTAGCTTGTTGGAACGCTCGTTGAAAAGTACCCTTGACCCCTCCGTGGAGGAATAGCCGGGTTGGGATAGGGTAGGAGAGATCGATGTGTGTTGAGAAGAACGGCTGGGCAGATCTCTTTGAAGCACGATAGGTGAGTGTCTAGTACGAGGCCAACGGCGGTCAAAGTCATCTGCAAACCTCTCTTCTTTGCTGACGGGCCCAGTCGACACATGGTCAACGGGTGAGAGTGGCGTTTCTCCACCCACAGGCGAGGCTGTGACACTCGCGAGCGGTGGCTGAGAGATAGTGGCGGGTGCTACGTTGTACTGCCGTCCATCTCCGAACTCGATTACATTGGGTAGGAAGTTGTCATCATCTTCCTCCATCTAAGGAAAGTCAAATGAAATACCATTGGTGACAAGTGGCGACGAACCTCATCCCAATGATGTGCATTCGGATCAAGATGTACTCCCCTGAAGGCATCAGCTTCCTGAGATGGTAGGTGCCTCGGAGCGAGTGAATCCTCGGGTTTGGGCTCTTCGGGTTTGATGATACGCCCTGTCGATGAATGATTACTAGGTTTCCGTCGACGAATCTATAAGCAACCAACCTTGAGCGACCTCGGCTGCAGTGGGGAAATCACTGCTTGGTGTGGTATCTGAAGTTATGGGAAGAGATTTTGCGTTTCCCCATGCAGGTTTTGTGGAGAGATCCTTCTTGACTAACGGAGAGGACGACGCCAGTGCATTCCGTGGCTGTGGTTGTATGACTTTGCCGGCATGGGGGAACTGAGGGACAGCGGGCGTTGGAGCGGGCGGTTGGGGAGGTGGTACATTCGAAGAAGTCGAGGGTGTGGTAGATACAGGTGGAGTAGCGGAGGACGGTCTGGACCAACCCGAGGCGGTGGTGGTGGATAGCTGCGCGGTCGAGGTGAGCTTGGCGGTGACTAGCTTTGAATGCGAGGTGGAGGGTTGGGGCGCAGGCCGAGCTGGAGAAGAGATGAGAGGACCCGAAATAGACGTGGATGAGGACATACGGGCAGGACTACCGGTCTTTGCGGCGACGGCAAGGCTGCTGGCGACGGCAGATGTCGCGACAGAGGAGTTCTTTTGGAGGAATTTCTTGTTAATGTTGACGGCGTTGAACCTCTTGGGGTGTGGGATGGCGAAGGGGGAGTAGGCGGCGGATGATGGAGGGACAGGAGGGGGTAGAGGGAGGTGATCCGGGGAAGTAGAGTTGGTGTAGGGCTGTTCCGGGTTCAATACCGGAGATTGTGCACGAGCGTAGAGATGTTGTGCAGGAGTTGGGGCGAGGGTCACTGCCTCTGGAGCATCCTGCGAGTGTTCGGACGGTGATAGTTGTGGATTGTCCATCAACTGCGAGCGTGAGGAGGAGGACGACTCAGTCCCAAAAAAATAGTTTGGTGTGCAGTCGTACCTTTGCACGAGACGAAACAACGGATGGAGCGCGCTCGACGTCGCAGATGAAATGGGACGCTCTCCTTTTTCGGTACTCGAAATCTAACTAGGACATCTCATCCAACTTGACTCGCAGCCCGTCTACCTCGCCAGCGAGCGCAACGTTCGCCATCTCGATCTGCAGTATACTCGACAGCAACTCAGTCCACCGCGTCTCCAGCATCGTCAGTTGTTCGCCGTAACGCGTCTGGCAACACCGCATTAGCAACCATTCACCGCGACATGCCCGACATCGTTCACCTGAGAGTTCTTGCGCTCTCTGTTCAGCTCCGTAGTGAGCTGCTTCAAATCCTCGAGCGCCCCCTCGGATTGCTTCGCCGTCTCCTCCAGCAGGTAGTTGTTGATGCGCCATGCATTCTGTCCGTACGTTTGTAGCAACGCCAGGTTGGTATGCCTAGCAATACCAGTTTAGTGCGAATGCGCCCTTCGCCATGCTTCAGACAGACCGTAGCCGCTGATGCTCGAGTTGGGCATGTGCGTTTCGAATCGCTTCCTGCCACTCTGCGTCCGTCCCCGGTGTTGATGTAGGCGCGGGTAGTTGATACCTAACCGTGTCCAGCGTTGGCAGGGGTTGGTGAGCCTCTACGCGCGCGAGCTCTGCAGCCAGCAGGGGGTTGTTCTACGTCATGTAAGGTTCGCGGGGCAGCATGGATATTTTTACACCGACCTTGAACAGCTCGGGTAGTGGTGGGACGCGAGGATGCATCGTCTGCGGAGGCTTGGGTTCGCGCGCAAACTCTCTCTCGACTTTTTCTTTGAGGATGGGGTAGAGTTCAAAGTCATTGTCGTAGTACGGAAGCGAGTCGAAGACGCCCTCTGAGGACATGGTGATAATAGCGTTGGACAAATTTCTACTCCGCCAGACTCTAACCAACATGTCATTCCGCTCGACCATCGGCGCGGTTGGCCTCCTCTCTCGTCGCTGGTCGCACAATACCGTCTTGTCGCGGGGCATCCAGTCCTCGTCCCCACCTAGAGGTGCGCTTTCTCTTCGCGTGCTCGCGCTCTACTCACACTTGTCTAGCTTCCGTCTCCCCGTTTATCGAACCTACTTCTCCCAACCCAACAGCGACAAAGTATGCGCAGACCACAGAGTCCCTGCATACTTACGGCTCCTACTTGACCCAGTGTCTCCCAAAATTCATCCAACAGTTCTCGGTCCTCAAGGACGAACTCGTCCTTCACGTCGTCCCCTCGGCAGTCGTCCCCGTCTTGACCTTCTTGCGAGACCACTCCCAATGCCAGTTCAAGAGCGTCGTTGATATCACCGCTGTCGACTTCCCCGAGAGAGAGAAGCGCTTTGAGATTGTGTACAACTTGCTCAGCGTCAAGCACGCCGGCAGAATTCGGGTAAAGACATATGCAGGCGAAGCGGACCCTGTACCAAGTGTCGTCTCCGTCTTCCGTGGTGCAGATTGGTATGAGAGAGAAGTATGGGACATGTTTGGCGTGTTCTTCTCTGGTCACCCAGACCTGTAAGTTTGTCTCGCACAGCAGTCCGCTCCTTGTTCACGGGGTTCCCAGGCGCCGCATATTGACAGATTATGGTCCGTGCATAATATTCATCTTTTCCGTCCGCTCGACTTGTCCTTGCAGGCTTTGAAGGACATCCGTTGCGCAAGGATTTCCCCTTGACGGTAAGTCAAATCACGATGTTGCAGGGGTTGATTTTCAGGAATTTGGCCAGGGGTACACGGAAGTTCGTTATGACGAGGAAAGGAAACGCGTTGTCTACGAGCCACTACAGCTTACCCAGGCATTCCGGTAATTACTCTCCTTCGTGGGTTATCATCGGTTTGCTAGATTCTTGCACAGTAATTTCGAGTCACTCTCGCCATGGGAGCAAGTCGGAGCAGGAACCGAGCCCATTAGACCTACAGATCTCAAACCGGTTCCTCCCCCGAAGCCAGAGGAACCTCCAAAGAAGTAAAGTAGCCACCTTAGTGACAGTGGTATCGCTCTTCCCTGGATATCAATACACGGGCTCGTACATCCATAAACACTCGAGCGTGCTGCCTATGACATAGTTCTGGTGCATCATGTCGTTTCCTCGCTGGGGTTGGGCACGCTGTCATCATTCTCTTTGTCCTTCCCCCAGCTCATCCTGGATGCGAGATAGTCCTGTCCAAGAACTTCGACAGCAATTCTTAACGATTCCGCAACATGGTCTTCCACCCAGTCGTACCGATCCCAGATTTCTAGCCAGGCAGCAGGGATCGCCTGTGTAACTGTGGTGCAAACTAGTTGGTGACCAGGGTCTGCTAGATGTAGGATGAATTGCAAATAGGCGTTTGGTTCGTCAGAAGATGCATCCGCAAGCTGAGGAAGGGAATACAGTCGTGTGAAAGGCTGGACACGGAGATAGACTGATGAGTGGATAACTGGGTTGTCCGTTGATGACGCGCGTTTGGGTGCCTTTGTTTGATTCTTGATCAGTTCATCCAAATTGGCCTAGAGAAGATGTTTGAAAAGGAAAACTACTCATGGCAATGGCGGATTACCTGAGCAAGTTTCAGCGCAGCCTCGTAGCTGTCGACAGCGTTGAGTTCTCGGACAGAGTCCGGGGAGTCCCTGGGTTTGGACTCTTCACCACGGTTAACAATCAGGTCGCCGCCTTCAACTTGGTCCATGATCTATGGGATGTTCTAAGCGATAAGAGCGAACAAACGTGCCGACAACCTACCCGAGCGAGAGAGCGATACACAATGCTCTCGATACCATCGTACCCCTGCATGTCATGGCTAAGCCATACTTGGATAACCTCGTGTTCCGAAATCGGAGGAGCAACGACATTTAATATATCGGTTAGCGTGGAGAGTCCGACACGCTTGAAGTCCTGGCCTGTCGAGCATCAGGAAGTGGTCGTCACGCCATGCACTATGCACACCTAGTTTATCCAGTTGGGCGGTCTTTGCATACTCGAGGACGCCTTCTCCCCACTTGCTGACTTGCTCGTTCTTGGGCAAGTTCTTCACTTGCTCGTCCACGACGGTTCTGGCTTGTTGATACGCAGCAGTCGCACTACTCCATACGTTCGACCATCCCCACGTTCCTGATGAAGTAAAAGCGGAAGCGGGGAGTTGCTCAGGTATGGTAGCGGATGCTGCCCCGGCGGTTGGCTCTGGCTTGCCGGACAACGAAGACGTGGAGGACGAGGGGTGCACGCCAACCCTGACGCGCTCCATGCCTTTGCGGAGGGAGGGCGTTCCGGCGCGTGAGATAGGGCGGTCTATCTGCGGCGCAGCAGTCAGTCGGGTCGGTTCAGAACTCTTTTGCGTGATTTCATCGATGAAAGCAAGGACTTCGGCAGGATCTCCGCCAGCATTGCCTTGATGAGCACTCTGGCGATCTGTGGGAGTGACGGAGGGGGGCTGAAGGTTGTCGAGGTCGTCGAGGAACTGGAGGGCCTCCTCTTGCTTGGACTTTGCTTTGGAGGTCATGTTGGCTCGGTGCTGCAGCGCCTGTTCATGGCAAGCTTGGGCGCGTGCCACCCTATTAATACGTGATCACGTGTTGCTTCTTACCTCTCATCGATCATCACAACAACCTCACACTGAGAACATGCCCCGCAGAAAAAAAGTTCCAGAGGAGGTATACCACGTTGGTATGTCCTTCTTTCGCATATGGACTGCTCCGTAGCTGTAAAGGCTTTGAAGAGGTCATCACGAAAGCGCGTGTCAGTGACGAGGGTGAATGGGTCAGTGGCGCGTCGCAGTCGTATTTTTTGATGCTGACATTTCACATTATCCAGGAATACTACGTCAAGGTAAATTTCAACCGCTGATAGTTGATCCTCTTGCTCAACCACCTCACAGTGGTTTGGTTATGACTCGGACGCGGATAGGCAAGTACAACGCAATATCCGTGACACGCATCTTCAACACATTGTTGTAGTTGGGAGCCTAATGCCAACGTGCAACAATGTGAGCGATTGTTGACAAGCTTCTGGAAGCATGTGGGGATGGATGACGAAGACTATGATATCGGCACGGTGATAGTGGCCCGGGATGAGTGGATCGGTCTGTCGTTCGTTACAGTATTTCCATTAGATCCTTAATTGTTCACAGAGCAAGAGAAGCGATATTTCCAAGACAATTTTGTCAAGCGTCCCAAACGCAAGTCAGAGAAAGTGGCACAGAAAAACGGACAGGTTAGGGAGAGGTCAAACTGAAATCCAATGGCTAAACTAGTTCCTAGGAGAGGCGAAAGTCGAAGTCAAGCACACCGCCCATGTCGACGAGTAGCGCAAATGACTCTCAGAGTTCAGACGAAGAACCTCTTGCAAAATCACCCAAATCACCGAAGAGGCTCCACCGAAAGGCGCTCATCGTTGACACAGATGTACGTCTCATCGACCGCCTTCACTAGCGCACCTGACGATTCCCAATTTACCATGTAGTCCGAGCCCGAGGCTGATCCCCACTCGCACGAACAGGCAAAGCCTACATTTCGCCCCAAAGTTACCATACGACCTCCCAGGGAAGCTTCCAAGGTAGATTCTACTTGTTACCCTCCCGTGTCATGCTTACGTCCCAAGGTCTTGACACAAGTCAAACAACCAGAATCAACGTTAGCGACCGGTGGCTCGATATCCATAGCACCTCCCAAGGTCACCGCTGTACGGACTCATCAAGATCAAAGGACCAATCCCCTAGTAAAACCCATGAGTCTCCCATCCAAGAGCGTTGAGGCCGGGAGTTCGCTCTCCACCAAACAGCGTATTGCTGCTGGAATACCACCGCCTCCCACTGGACCCAAGCCACTTCCACCGGCACCTAAGAAAGTGGCGCTTTCATCTCTTTCATTCAAGAAGAACAAGCCAGCCATCCCTTCCGGTACTCAGACGACAAAGGAGACAACGACTTCCAAGACATCAATTGCAACACCTACGTCACCTACGGTTCAAACTCAAAATACCAGTGATAATGTAGCTGTGGATGCGTCTCCCCTTGTTGCGTCCCCGCAGCCGATGGATGTTGATCAGCCGATCGATCTCTGGGGTTCTATCTCGGACGATGGCATACCAATAGGCGGAAGGTATGTGGCTAAGGATAAATGGAACTCATCTAAAGCGTCAATGCACACTAGCTCTGACGCCCCCGCTGTCTCGGTGCCACCCAAGTCTCAGGAAGACATTACTACAGAAAGGTTTTTACAGACCATCTATCTTCCTGCGTATGTTGTGTGCTGCTTTTGTGTTATTTGCGCTGACTATTGTATTTAGGCTCCATGGCCCCCTGTAAGTGATACTGTAACTGATTTATTCTATGCGGGCTGAGTACCGAATGTTTGTAATCTCACAGGGAGGCTGATGCAATACCTGATGTGCCTGCTCAACCGACAACTGATCCGAACAAGTCTCTAGCCATATCCAAGTATGTTGTACCTGTGAATTATGTTTTTGTACTGATTCTGGTTCCAGAATCCCCAAGAAGTGGAAATGGTCTGGCGATCTATTCATCAGCACTTCCGAGGGCAAAACAGAGCTGCTCTGTGCAGTCACCATTGCAGATCCGCATGGAACGAGCAATACCTCTCATGTCAATCTCTTGCTATCATCGCTAGACTCCCTTCGGATCTCGAAACTATATCCAATCATGGATCTATCACCTCTCTTTCGAGCCTGTCGGCCATGCCAGTACTTTGGTACACTTGAGTCAACTGAGCCTACTGAAGATGTGATCCTTCAAGGCTTGGAACATTACTTAAACAGTGAGAGACTGGTTGGTTATCCTAATCTTTTGCTTAACATTCCATTAACTCTACTGCATAGGCTGCAGCAATTCAATTGCATCTTGATGCTACTGAAGTAGCAGTCCTCGTTGTCTTTCCAGGAGCACAACAAGGGCTGGCCAAGTTCCTACAAGTACCAGACCATCTACAGTCTGGAGCTCTTCTTGTTGGGCTTCTGCCTTTTGCAGTACCAGCTATGACCTCCACCAAAGCTGCTGGATGGAGATCCATTGAGACTGTGATGCAGTCCTCAGTCAACCAGCAGGATGTGTTGGCACCTCGTGAATTTCCTCAAAAGGCCATGCTGTATCAAGCAATGTCCTTGCTGGGTTTTCCAAAGGCATTGTTAGATTTCCTCAACTCCTCCACCAGAACATATTGCATCTGGCCTTCACCTGACCAAATGTTACCAGGATTGGATACAACCCTGCTCCAATGCATCCTTGAATCAACCACAGCTGTATCAACCAAGCTCGAAGAGGATGTACGGGTCATATTTATATCCAACCAGCATCTGAAGGCACTGCATACTATGCCAGCTCTGGTCGCAAAGTTGGTCAACTCTCCTGAAACCCAGTTCTGGATGTATGGCTACTCTGCTGAAATGACCTGTCAAAGTTGGCAAGTCAAGGAGGTCTATCCATTAGGTATGAAGGATCCATAATGTTCTTTGTTGTATCTAACAGGTCACTTAGGGGGGGTTGTTACCTTCACTGCTTCTGCACTTGTAGAAGATCTGATGGGCTGTTATCAACTAATGTCCAAGATCACAGAGCATCCCCTCTGGGACTGCTATCTTATTCCTGAGGTTTTGGCTGTGAGCTACAAGCTGTGTAGTGATGGGGGTTCTTCTGGGTAAGCCTGAGGCTCTAGTTGTTACTTGTGAGTAAATTTGCTGAGCCACTCAACAGTGAAACATGCCTGGCACCTATTTTGGAGCTCATCAATCTTGGGTTGATTTCTGCAATGAGAATGCCTGAAAAGGTTCATTCTAACCACATGACTTGGTTGTCCAAGACCTTTGGTGTTGGTGGACATGAGATGTTGGAGGGCTATCTGGAAGTGCTTGGAGACCATTCCACCACCTCAAGCATGACCATTGAGCAACTCATCACCTTTACAAACAATGAGATTACCAAGGACCTTACCAATGCCCAGATCCAGCCAGCACTTATGGAGAACTATAGGAGATTTGTGGTAATCAAGACTGCCTCCGATGACACCATGCCATTGGGTCGAGATGGAGTAAGTCCTTGCTTGCTCGTATTTTGATCCCTAGTTAACTTGCACCTCAGCTCGAGTGGTCACTGCTCTCCTCATTCAGCTTCAAAGATGATTACTTTCAGCCTATTGTAGCAACAGATTGTTAATTGCAAGCTTGCCGTACCGTGTCTCAGATACTAGCATTGATTCAAACAAAGTGTTGTTGTGCCTTTTGGTCGGTTAAGTGTTCCGAAGTACCGCCAACGCTAGGCATCATTGCGCGACACATGTGATTGACCAGTGCCGGTCCCGACAGGGTGCTTCAAACTCTTTACCTAATTTTGGACTTGCTCTTGTTTGCTGCCCGCGATGTCCAGCCTCGACGCCCTTTTGCACAATCCTGCTTTTCACGATATCCTCGCGATTATCAAGGGTGCGAGGAATGGGTTCGTCTACGGCGTCAAAGTCAGGTTCCCTCATGCCCTCATCATGGCAATACTCTTCGGGCGTGGAGAGTAAGTCTCGTGCAGCCATGTCTACACCGTCTACTGAATATCGTGCATTAGCTGGAAGGCGCGGGCTCGCGTCATCTACCAGGCAACGAAGCAACATGCGTTCAATCTAGCAAAGTTCGTCTCGCTGTATAAAGTGTTACTCTTGCTCCAGCGGAAGGCGAACGGGGGGAAGGAACGCAGTTCAGATACATTCATCGCCGGGTTGATTGGGGGGTATGTTGTGTTCGGGGACAGGACTGCGGTGAATGAGCAGGTATGGTTCCACGTTCGTGCTCCGTCGTTGCGCTTAGTTTTTTTTCTTTCAGATCGTGCTTTACGTGGTTGCGAGAGTGGTTGCAGCATTCTTACCCCGCACAGGCGCGCCCTACTCCAAGGCACCTTTGCCCAACGGGTCTGCCGTTGCTCGTCCCATCCCACCAGATTCGCGATACTTTTCAGTATGTGCAGCGTTAGCATGGGGCGCCGTGATGTGGTTATTCAAGCACCACGGCGAGAGCATCCAGCCTGGCATGTTCAACTCAATGACCTATTTATACCGTGACTCGGAGGTTTGGCAAGACCTCAGGACGCTCCTTTGGCATAATAAGTAATCCTACAAGGTACTCTAGGCTTCTCTCCTCCTCGGAACCAAAGTATTGACCACTTTATTCCGAGTTAGAGCACCACATCCGTTATCTCCCCCTTAGTTACCCTTGTGTTGTGGTGGTAAATAGTCGATGGTTCTTGGAACCCGATTGCATTTATACTGAGTGGTCAGTAAGCAAGCATTCTCCGTTCACGGTCGCGAGCACATTACCCCAAGCATCCCGATGGCTGCGGAACAAGCCTTGTGACACGTTTGACACGAAGCAAGCTGTTTCAAGAGCACGCTCATTTCGGCTACTAAATCGGTGGCTAGTCGACGATGAGTAATGGGCGCCGCTTGGCAATCGTCACTGGGTATCCTACCTGCGTCAAGTTGGGCGGCGAGTAACGTCCGAGACCCGTTCCACATCCGTGTCGTACTCTCTTGGTGGATGACACATACGCCATAACCAAAAGGGAAGATGTCTTCCTGCAAGAGGATCGCTTTTAGTTGCCGTATCCTGTAGCTGTGCAGTCGGACGAGGTCATGGTACGCGGAGACGGAAGGAATAAGCGCAATTTGATGCTTGGAGTATGTGTACAGCGGTGGGTGCAAGAGGTATGCACTGGCTTCGGCGGCCACATCGCTGATGCCACTCCTCGTGGCAAACGCATAGACCTCGAGAGGATGGACGGAAGCATTGGCAAGCAGATGCGAGTGCAGAGCATGTCGAAGAGGTTCCGATAGATCGTATTTGTCAGCCAATCGGAGCATGTCCGGGAGCAATGGAAATGGGATAAGAGGCTCTTCATACAATGAGCATGGTTTCCCCATCCGACGTGTCTGGTGACCAGACGGAGAAAGGGAGGGCGGTAGGGGTGGGAAGTGTAGCAATCTGAGTAGCACAGATAACGTTGAAGCGGGTTCGTCCAGCTCCAGGATGTCGCTGAGATCTTGAATCTCGCGATTGAAAACAAAGCTATATTCTTGGTCGCAACACAAGAACATGTTCCCTGTGATGATATCATATCGTCAGTTGAACTTTGCCTGGAGAAAGCAAGATTTGAGAAGCGAACGAAAGACTTCAGATGTCCGCAGGGCACTCTTGTGCACATTGAACTCTGTCCGGTCGAGAGTCGACCTAACTCGAAAGTCCGGTAATTGGGGAGCATAGAACTCAAAATCGTCAAACATGACGATGTTGTGTATGTTGGGAATAAGTTAGACTAGTTCGTCTTTATATGCAGCAGCCTGGGAGACCCCTGGCAAAACTCAACGTATACTCGACGTGGCCACGCAGCAGCCCGCAGCAGTAATGAATCATTCTAGAAACAGCGGACGTGTACATGAGCCAAATGTGTAGACGGGTGTTTCCATGCGTTGCAAATACATCAGAGACCTAAATCGCGTATGACACAGCGTGAGACGACGAAATGATGTGACGGGACGGTTAGAAAGGGAACATCAGCCTAGAAAATCGAAAGGAGAAAGAAAGAAAGAAAGAGGTGAATAAGGCGAAAGAAGAGAAGAAAGAATGGGATGCATGCCCAGAAGCGAGTGGAGCCATGAAGAGCAAAAGGTGATGGAGAGGTATCATCGGAGAGGTAAAGGGGACTGGAATCTAAATACTGAAAACCCTAGAGAATATCCATCACATCACTACACACTTGGGTTTCTTTGAGTCCTTGGACGTCTTGTCCTGCTTGCCATTCTGACCGCCACCCTCCAGACGTTTCGTCTGTCGTAGCGCACGAACGAGATTCGTAAAAAGTAGCTCCACGTTGTACGCGGTCCTGGCCGATGTCTCCATGAACTCGCATCCAAACGTTCGCGCGAGTGCAATCCCCTCCTCACGTGATACCTCACGTTCATAGGTCTTGTCGCACTTGTTGCCCACCAACATGAAAATTGGCTTTTGACGTTTTACTTTGAGCATCGACTGCCGGAAGACTTCGAGTCGTTCGAATGTGGAACGTGAAGCGATCGAATACACGAGTATGAAGCCTTGGCCCTCGCTAGTGGAACTCAGCAGCGGTCAAGTGAGGGTAGTGTGGCATACTAACCGTACCCATTGATCTCTGAGAGTGGCGTATTCCTCTGACGAATTGATAAGATTGGTGTGATTCAACGGAAAGGAGATGGCGTGCCTTGTCCAGCAGTGTCAATGACCTCTACGAAGCACATTTTATTGTCTACGATGAGCTGTTTCCTGTAAGCATCTTCTATCGTGGGGTCATACGTCTAAACGGAAGAAGATCAAAGAGGGTCCTGGATGGTCGACGAGATCGTACCTCTGGAGAGAAGAGTGAGACGATGAGTTAGACGTATCAGATATGTCGACTCACCGACAAAGCAATTTAGAGTGAACTAAGGGGTGATCAGCGGGTTTGTCGTAATTCGACGGGAAGACTTACCTGGACGGCCAAGGCGGTTTTACCGACGCCACCATCACCTAAGACAGCTACACGCCAACTGTCCATAGTTCGTCGACAGGATAGGGTCTTTGCAAGGAAAAGATGTGTATGATTTGGAGATGGAAAGGGTCTGTTAGGCGTGATAAGTGACATGGAGAGATTAGGGAAGAGAAACAAACCTTGTATTTGTCAGAGGCGGTGAAATGGAAAAGATGGGGTCCCAGAGGAGAAAGGAAAGGGGAGAGGAAGGAATATGTCGTGCAAAATCGTGCAAAGTCGTAAAAATGAAGGCACGAGAACGGCCCGGGTACAGAGCAGGAAAAGGTAGTGAAGAGGAGGAGAGAAAAAGACGGCGCTGATGAAAGTCTTGATGCTCCTTGGAAGCGTCGTATTTCTATTCTGCACTGGCCCTGCATGTTTGCTGATGGCGCGGATTCCCTTCTAATCATGCTTTTTGGTCCCAAACAAATCCAAATTCGGAGATAGACCCTAATTGTATTCCCTCTCAATCCGCCCCTCTCACGTCGGCAATCGCCGCCCCCTGCATAGGCCGCGCCAGGAAAAGACTCTGGAAGGAACGCCCAGTTCACTCAATTTTGTATATCCTCCTTTGGAATAGCTCCGCGGACAGAACTTCCATCTTTTGGTCGACCAAGTGCCCACACCTGCGCCGCTCGGCTTACAAGGTGTCCCCGGCATAGACTCTATTCCCTTCATAGCCGCTCGCACGTCGGCCCCTTCACCTTGGACGTTCCCAATAGGGGCCTGTAGTACTCATCCTGCTTTGTCCTCTTTTCCACATATCGCACCCTAGCTGTATCTTGATACATCTATACCGCATGCATTTACCCATACGTAAAATGTCCCGTAATTTCGTACTATCATATTCGCCCTCGTCTGGAAAAAATGGCGCTGTTTCGAGAATCCGTTAGGATGACTTTCATTCGGCGTTGGGGGATCCCCGGACCTCAATCTATTTATCATGATTGGATGCGGATACATTGGAAGAGCCCAAGACGTTGTCGATTTTCGTCCCGCCCGTCGCTTGCATGGCCTACAGGGTTTATCGCCACCGGAACGAGGCGGAAGTGATCAAGTACGTCGGACCCACGGCTGCTAGTACATCATAAGGGCCCTGGAGAATCCATCCGGTTATATGTGCCTCATCTTACCGGGAGAACACTAGTGAGAAAACGAATTGAATGCGAGATTTCTCATCTGACGCATTCAAGCAAACCTGTAGTGCGTAAGGTTAGGTTTATGGCACGCCTATGCCTCGTTTTCGGTTGCTTGACGATGAACCTGAACCCGCCAAAAAAAAAAGGCAAAAAAAGGCATTAACGTGTGGACCTTGTTGTATGATGGTTTGGTACTTACGGATATCATCCGTTGCTTTTGTAACAATGTCTCTGCGTCTGCGTCTGCGACCGATACATCTAGCAGCATATCGTCACAACAGGAAAGGGCCTCTTGGGACCGTCTCCTAGGTGTGGTGGATAATCGATGAGCACCATCGATTCTGCGAGGAAGCGAATAACCTGAGCCAACAAGCACAGGACGTATTTTGGAACATAAGGCCAGGGTTGCCACCCGACGTCACACCCTCGCGATGTTATGTGAAGCTGATCCGCGCGGCAGACCGCGCCATGTAACTGGCATCAATTGGCCCTTCTGGGCGGGGGGTGATCCGAAAACAAACTTGTATATGAGCCCGGGATGAGTAACAAGAAAACCACCGACTCACTCCGTCCTGTCCAATCGAAGTTGACATTGACAAGTCGCTGACCATGCTGGCGTGGGACAACATGAACATTGGATGAATCAATAGAATGTCGACGTGCGAATAACAAAGCATGAAACTGCAATTACGATAAAACCAGGCTAGGTAATCCTCTATAGCCCAAGTGAAACAGCAGCACTAAACGATGTGTAGCATCGGATGTGATTGACGACACCGGACAATGCTCGGTATGTCGCTATATCGAGAGGTAGGTGTGAATTATCGGAATAGCCGGGTGAAGACAAAGCAGGTTGTTCCAATGGGAAAGAACACCATTTCTCGTCGCTGTGTATGAGAGCGCTACGTGCATACATGGTACTACTACTCGCGTAACCCTGGGGTGGAAACAGAACATCTATTGAGACTTGCACGAAACAAGTACAAGTATGGGGATGGAGAGGGGTGCTTCGTCACAATATTGGAACATGTACCAGTATACTATTGAAACAGTGGCGTGGCGTATAATAAACATCGAATAAGAACCTCCAAACTGCAACCCAGAGAAAAAAGTTGCGCGGACGCGTCCGCGAGAACACGAAGGGTAACGAATGAGGTTGGGTATCACGGCGAGAGGGAAGTCAGTCTTGTCGGCTGAGCTCTTCCTGCGTCAAGTCAAGAATGAAGGTCGTCTTGAAATTCTGTGGGGGCTCGATGAGTTTGACAGGTTTCAATGACGAGTTTTGTGATATGGAGGCAAAGGGTCGGATGGGACGAGAGGGAGCGAAGTGTGGGTTGCGGCGTGGCAGTGGTCTCGGGGGAACAGTGACAGCGTTGTGTGCGGGACCAGCCAGCGGGGAAGGGACATATTGGGAGGCAGCACCGAGCTGGGAACGCACGGAGGACATGGTGAGCGTGACTGCGAAAACGAGGAAAGTGAGGGAAACAGCTTGGAAAGGAGTCAACGATACTAACCCATTGAGAGAAGGGACAAAGACCGTGGTGTGACGCTAGTGTCAAACTTGCGTCGTTTGGATAGATTTATATACGCGAAGCTGTCAAACCGCTGGGGGAGGGGTGTTGAGACCAGAGCTTACATACCTTTGGGGTTCGGCAGTACGACACAACACTCGCAAACAATGTCTACGATGGCGATGCTGCCCATCAATGGCTGTGCTCAGATGTGTATTCAAGTGTACAGCGTCGTGAATCTCATGATACAGCTTCCGTCGCAAATCCAAGTACAACCTCTGGCCAATTAGACTCGTCATGCGTAAACATCAATATATACTGAGCAATATCTGCCCTCAAAGAACGTGTTAGTTGCATGCGTAATGAATAATTAGAAAATGGCAATAGAAATGGAAAGGAATGAATCGTCACGTTCCAAAGTGCTAGTTAAATTAGTCTCCTGTCGAGTTGTTAAAGATATTGTCAATGGAATGATACACTGCGGGGTAACCAACAATGCCAGCTTGCAAGACCTCGTTTCGCAGCAAACAAAGAGCAACCGAAGCTCAACAACTGTCGTGCCTAGAACGGCGTGGCTGCCAGTTTGGCACATATACCCAGTTAAGATTAAGATGACAGATTAGCCGTCATCGCGCATAAGGATGAGATCGAGGCCAGAACTTGAGTATGGGCGGATAGTGGGTGGTCGAGGTTCACTCTGGCAGTGAGGCTGTCGTCGCAATATCGTTCAAGTAACGTGATGTTGAGATCCCATGTGGATTGGAGTGTGCTCCATCGTGGCCCGAGGATGTGCGGCGCTTATTGGACATCTATGAGGAGGTTCCGCTCCAGAATGTATTTCCCTTCTTTGTATTTCTGGGAAGCTTCATATGCTCGGTCCTATTGCGCTCTTATGAGAAATTGAATGACAATGACAAAGTTAGATACACACATATTTCCATCCTAGGATGGTGGCGCACTTGACGCAGTAAATGTCCCGAACAGTGTGATTGCCTGTCGTCATTTGGCGGTCGTTGGGCTCGCCCTCAACGACGTTGACACTACCCAGCGGGCTAAGCTGCGGTGGGCAGACACGGTGGTGGAACACTTACACCCCATCAAAGAGATAGGCACGCCCGTGCTGGCCATTGAATGCCTTTAGGGACTGTTAGTGACAAGGGCCGGGGACGCTTGGGGGCACTGACTCGAGATATCATGGAGTGAAGGGTCGCAAGATGAGTCTTGCACTTGGAGCAGCCATAGATGCGCTCGCCGGTGAGATAGCGGCGGTATTTCATTCCCATGTCGGGTCGAGACGTCGGTGCTGGAAGCGAGGCGCTTGTCGAAGGGAAGCAGAGGGGGATATCGCTGAATAGGCGGGTGTGTGAGGATACGGAGAGTACAGGCGAGCTTTATACAAAGGACGTGTGAAGGAAAGTGAAGGAGGTGCAGGAGTCAGAAAGAGAGGAGAGTCAAGTGCGGCTGCCTAAGTAGAGGGTCCCCTTTACGGGCAGGGAATTGGCAGGCTTTCCCACCTTTGGGTGGTTTGCATCATGTACCCGCATTATCGATGGCTTTATCTCCAAGCTGACGCTTATTACAGCACGCTTGCCATGCTCTCCATTACATAGTTTCACGGTCAGAAATATACCCGTAGACCCACCAAGCTCCGACTGTGATACAGACGAATCAAATGCCACTCGATGGCCGCTGTAAGTCAGCGACATGGTTTTAACGGCGCTCTAACGCCAACCCGTGTGTGTCCGAAGAGAGAATCTCGCCGCCATCAATAGTATTTGTGTGAGCGGTCGAATCCACTGACTCATACGCCAGCGCTGGCGTCATTGACCCCCGAAACCTCCGAATGGGTGGCAGGTGTCCTTGCACTGAGGTGACCAAGGTCCACACGCTGTCCTCGTCGCAAACAAGAGCGAACAGCACAAAGCGTCGGCTGTCAGTCACAGGAAATGTCTCAAGGTTTGTCTTGTCCTATTCAACCTTCATCGTCTCATTCGCCCTCATCCAGAAAAACAAGACAAGACCGTACAACTCTTGTCGCGTGCGCTTCATCGCATTCGCACGACTCCTCCCCGCGTCATCGCATCCCCAGCAACTCGTTAGTCTGTCCCCCTTCTTCCCCATGCTTGGCCTGACATCCACCTAGAACCCCGTCGTGCTGCAGTGGCCATTGTCCTTCGTATCGTACCCCCTTCAACCACCCCGCTGCCTCCCGATCATGCACCCATCCCCACACTCGGTCAATTTTTTGAGCTCGACTGGGTCAGGGACCCAGCTGCTCGCCCAGAGATTCTTTTTCTGCAGAGGGACGGTGCCGTTTCCTCGGACGGTTTGAGCACCACCTTGGCGGGCGAGGACGGCACGCACCGCTCTAGCAGAGTCGAAGCCCACCTAGCCTTTCCAGGTGGGAGAATGGAGGATGGAGATGAAGGTGGTCTCTACACAGGTTCGTCTCTCCACGTTCGTTTACCTTTGTCGTCCATTGAGCGCCGTTACCTAGCTATGCGGCAAACATGGGAGGAAATTGGTCTAGATCTCGCAGAGCGCGACTTTACATGTATTGGACAGCTCGATGACCGAGAAATTACCACTTCTTTGGGGAAGCGGCTGCTCATGATACTTTCCCCCTTTGTTTTCTTACAGCTCACCTCCCGCACCCTTTCAACGGAGCCCGCTGAGGGCACTAGCATCCATTGGACCCCTCTTGAAACACTCGTCAGCGCCGTGTTACCTAAAACGGTTGGACTTGTGGATTCAAGAGGAAAGTGGTCAAGTGTAACGGTTGATGCCGCTTCTAGGCTGACGCCACGCCATGCTGCTGTCCTAAAACTTCTGGTCCGCGTCCTCATTGGGAGCATGCAATTCCCCGCTATTCGCCTTGATGTACCAGATATCGATATATCCCTTTCCGTCGGGTCCCCTCCTCTCCCAACTAATGCTTCGTACTCTGTCCTATCACAAGATGTACTCGAAAAGGGAATTGTATCCGACAAGGTGTCCCCTGAAAAGCGAAAGAGACCTTCCCGTCGTCAACTAAAGTTATGGGGTCTGTCCCTTGGCATGACGCTGGACCTCATGGCAAACATGGTGCCTGAACAACCGCACTCACACCAGGCTGGTGGACAGCAACCCCCAAAGCTGCAATTGCCCTTCCAACCTGTTGGTGGAGCAGGCATGCGCGTTGATGCTGTCGCTCCCAGCCTGGCTAGCGTGTTTCCCCGATTTTCATATCCAGACGTCAACTTTTGGATCTGGCAAGTGTCTGGTGATTCCGGCCATCATTTTTGCTTATCACTGTTTCTAGGGTATTTGGTAAGCGCTACCGTGAGGTGGTGCGTGGTTGGGAGGCGAGTCTTCGCGAGGGCGGGTCGAACGATCGACGGCAAGCGTCTTCGTGCGTCTTTCGCTTTTGCAAATACTGATTGCTCAACACAGCCTTAACTGGTCCGGGACCGCCCTGAGTAACTTTTATGCTGCCGTGCGTAAGGCGCTGGTCGCCGTCATTGTTCTTCGAGCTATCGGTGTCTTCTTTGGCCTTTTATTCGCCGGGTGGTGGATCTTGGCCTAGGTGTTTAGTCCTTCAGAGACATTTGACCCCCCGTATTGGGCACAATTTTCTCTTATTCGTTCCAGCATTCCAGACAGTGTTAGTCCCGTACACTAGTCACATGTGTGCCATTGGCACTGATACTTCTGCATATGTGAGCCACCAGTCGTTCTGTGTAATGATAATACATGTCTCCTTCTACCTTTCCCTACGTACCATTTCAAGTTGATGACTAATAGCGGTCGTCCGTCTTGTAGTGTAAGAACATGTGTATGGTTTAGCCCAAAGGTAAACCGCAAACTTCGCAATCGTGTCCTCCATGATCATTTTCATATGTGCAGTGAGGACAGATCCTGATTCGAGAATTGCCACCTCGACTCTGGGTAGCCTCTTCCGCAGCAATCTGATCAAAGATGTCTTGAGAAATCTCGTCATGCTTGGGTCCCAAGTCTGTGGGGGCGGACGATGTTGGGCGAGCAGCTATTGCGTAAATCACTGTACCCGCGAAATAATATCAAGTTGCATAGGAAGAACTCACGAGCGCTCTCTCGAGCAAACGTTATCAGGGTCTGCCATCCGTCTGTCTTCATGAGGTCATCTAGAGTGGCAGGATCTTCCAGCAATCGAGGCGAGGTGGCCGTCCGTACAAGGACATTCATGTCGCTCTGGATAGACTGGGTTAGCTTGGCATACGAGCCGATACGATCAATAACCATACCTGCGAGAGTAACTGGGTGGTCTCAAGGAATGCGATCAGGTGCCAGTCACTGAGCCATTTCGCAACCTCGAGGCGTTTGGTTGTGTTGTGCATGTCCTCAAGGGACGGCATTCCTAGACGGCTGAGCGAGCTAAGGATATTTTGTACCTGCTGATCTTCTAGACCAGGACGGTTTTCAATGGCAAATTCCGTCGACTGGAATATTGGGTTGGGAGTTTGGGGGAAACCATGAGTGACCTGTCGATAATTAATGATTCTCTATTCTAGGTACGACGCAATGTCAAACCCACATTGACGAGAAGATATTCCACTGGAAAACAAGGCTTTGCGCTCTTCTTGACCTCAAGGCCATACTCATTCTTGAACCGATAGAATACATCGGGCACGTAACGTGCCGAATCCTGGCTACGGTCTTCTTCCTTGACTCGAACGATACCGGGTTCCACACTAGCTTCAATCATATCTGCCGAGACCATGGCGCAGGCTTGCTCTGAGACTTGGTATGCGAAGATGTCTACTTGACCATCTTCTGTCGCGGTGAGAATGGCGGTGACCATACGCGAGCCAAAGACGCCACTCGAAGACGATCGAGATGGCGTAGGATTGGCGTTTTGAATTGTGGCAGCAAATATAGCTTCCAGCGAGGATACAAAATATGATTGCGCGTGTCGCTTGTAGACATTCTTGGTGCGATCGTCTGGAGTCGGGTCAAGATCTGTGAAAATATATCCAACAATCGATAGGGGGGTGGCGGCTGATTTCGCTAGCTCCCTAATGCGCTGTTCGTCTTCCCATGGAATTCCCAAAGTCAACCCGTCGAGCTCGCCCTCTTGAGGTGGCTCATATATTGCCTCTATCACAGCTTTAATGCCCATGGGTACCTCGTTGTAAGGTTCATAACGTCCTATAAGCCAGCCAAAGCGCTGAAGACCAGTTGCTCTCCAGGCTTGAAGAAATCGCTCCACGATGGATTGTGTTGCAAATTCCAAGTGGTCTACCATTCGGAACGGTTGGGACTGTAGAGTGATAGCGGAGGGCTGACAAGCGGTACATATTCCTGCTGGCCATGATGGGTGATTACCTGACGGACAAGGCACCTTGACATTGTACGATACGGGGGAAAGTGGAGGGAGGGCTTGAGCAGCAGCGGAGGACGACTTTGGAGAGAGCTTGCGGAGATGGGCATGGTATGACAAATGTTTTATGCTGTGCTCTGCTTGGTAGGCCGCGTCATACGGTTCCAAGGGCATGCAGTAGTCACACATGCCATTCGAGGCGTGCTTGCAGAAGCGCGAGTCACGGCTACGCGGAATCTTTCCGTCTTTTGATCGCCAATAGGAATCAACTGGATCCTCTTGCACATTCTCCCATACGTTGTTTTGCTTTGAGGGGAGTGTGTGCCCGTTCGGGAAAGGATCTGAGTGGGTCGAAGTGGGTAGATCCTGATAGTTGACAAAGACGAGATCGCCATGGCTGAAGCAACCGTCAGCGAAGCGGCGATGAGAGATGTCAGTAAGGGGTACCCTAATCCGAGTGACTGCAAACTTCGTCCGGTGAGACGTGTGACGAGGGTCTCGTTTCCCCGTGGTTGATTTGAGATTGTGATTGAGGCGGGGTCCGCGTTCTTGCTGGCGGTCTCGATGATCTGGAGAGGTGTCAGTTGGGGTAGACAAGGGCGAGGAAGGAAGTAGAATGCCTTGTCGAGGAGGAGATGGATGTCGTCTGTTGGCGACACTTGGAAACGAAAGTTTCCGTCTTTGGACCTGATTCTGATGAGCTGTAGGGTGTTTGGTGGATATCGTGTGCGGTGTTGAACGTACTCACCATGATTGCTATGACTAGGATGAGGACTGCGCCATTCTGTGTATGTCCAGACTATGTTACATAATCAATCATTTCCGTCATCATGAGGATGGATTGCGAATGAACGGACTCAGTGTGCCATCTGAGCTGTATCTGATATGGCTCTTTCCAGGCCATGTCTTCCTCCTCAGCCAACAGACGCGAACTCGACGCAGCCGTCCCAGACAACATCAACACAGAGTTAGCCGCCTGGAAACAGCTCATATTCCACTCTGACATGTCACCCCCTCAGGAGAATACACAGAACAACGATCCGAGTGTACGCCGTCTTCGTCCGCATTACCTGCCATTGCTCACACCCCACAGCGCTCCCGAATCCCACCCGTGTACTTCCAGGCACCCCACACCGTGCCACCGCCGCTCCCTCCGGAAACATACACTTACCTCATCCAAGCCCTCCTCTCCCTGCAGGGTTCAGCATACCCACCGACATTCCCCTATCCAACGCCGCCCAGTACTGCACCTCCACTCTTGACTTCCCCCGCCGCAGGCCCACCGTTGTTTTACCCAGCAAACCCACCAATACCACTTCCATCGCACACTGTGCCTCAAGGCACCAGCTCTTCACGGCTTACCCCTTCTCCTGCAGCCTCCCCTACAACTGCGTCCACCGCATACGACCTGGATGGAACGGAGGATGCGACATCCACCGCTGAAGACAAGCGGCGCAGGAATACGGCCGCCTCGGGTGAGGATCCGCTGAGATGGCAGATCGTGGTGCTAACTGGATGGGCACCCATAGCGCGATTCAGGATAAAGAAGAAGCTGAAAACGCTCAACCTCGAGCGTACAGTCACAGACTTAACCGGAAGGACGGATGAACTCGAGCGGGAGGCGAATGATCTCCGACGGGAAAACGCTTGGTTAAAGGAGATCGTCCTCCTGAAAGGTCGAACTCTGGCCGCTCCGAATGCTGGATCGCAAGCACCAGCGCCTGTCAACCAGCATGACGGAAGTGAAGAGGAGGCTCGAACGCATACTGGGTCAGAGATCGAGTCGACAGTCAAGTATGATGGAAAGGGAAAAAACAAGGAAAGTCGGGGGAATTAAATACTTGTTGTCGACAAGTAGTCGTTCCCACGTGATCATAGACATGTCGTTCGGACGTCCACCATCCATCAACGTCGGATTCCAGGTTACTCCTCCTGATCGTGGCTCATTTCCCCTAGACCACGATGGTACAAATCACCTTTATTCATCGAGACTCTACTGACAACGTCCCAGGTGAATGCAGAGATCAGATGATGGAGTACATGGCCTGCCTCAAGAAACATTCTAGTGCGTCCACCCCTTGCAGGTCGCTGAGCAAAAAATATCTCGAGTGCCGGATGTCCAAGTGAGTTTGCCGCGCTCTTTCTTCCTGCTTAGAAAATACCTGTAATATAATTGCAGAGGACTTATGGAGCGCGATGACTTCACAAACCTCGGACTTGGAAATGTTGACGTAGACGTCTCTAACTCGCCCAAGGATCACAATCGTCACTGAGGTTGCCCAGTCGGTTCTAGTCTATGGACGTACATTACCGTCCGTCTGTAATGCAGGCAAGCAAACGTGATATGTATCTGCAGTGACCTCAGACTTGACGCGCCATTATCTACACGAGTTTGTCTTACCATCTCGGCTGGTATCCTCTGGATCTCCAAAGTCACCAGCCAAATAGATGCGCCTTTTCGAAGAAGACAACGGGTCCAGGCAGGCTGACTGTGTGCTTGATGTCTGAAGCAAGATATGTTTTTATCTCGGCACGCTCTGGACTACACACGTTGCCAGCCAAATCGGGTAATGTGGCTTGCCATCGACGAAACATTCTTCCGACTAGCGAAGAACGTTCGTCTCAATACTGGTTCAACAACACAGTCCAATCGGGTCGTTTTTCTCAGCATCTTTAATGCTTCAATCCGTCGCCGGGTGTCTGTTTACACTGGCAACTACCAGTCCTAACCCACGTCTCCCATGCGTGCTTTTGCATACATAATCTTTACATTCCTTCAAGTTCATCTTGTGCTAGCTTCCCCTGCACAGGGTACATTTGTACTAAAAAACCAACCCTACGATGTACAGGTGCGTGTTTTTTTCTCGCCGACCATCGCCGCTTTTCTCAAGACTACTCTCTAGGCCCATCGCGGCGGTAGGGGTAATACAGTCGAAAGTACTTTACCAAGCTTCGCATGGTATGCTGGCATCTGCGAAATCCGTATCATTCAGTTCTCAGTTCTGACAATAGGGGGCTTATTGACGGTGCGACGACCCTAGAGCTGGACAATGGCATTACTTCGGTTAGCATCCTTTCCACACTTTGCTTTTCAGAGATCTCATCCATACAGGATGGGGAGGTCGTCGTATGGCATGACAACCAAATAAAGGCGGGAAAGTGCATCGATACTCATCCTGTCGTGAGTTGCCAAACATTTTCCGCTCCGTCTTCTCTTAGTTATCCGCAAGTTCCCTGGCGATCCCATGTTCCCATATGTCGGCAAACTCATCGCAAACTTGACATTGGCCCAAATTAAGACCCTTGACTGCGGATCCAAGCGACAGCCTGACTTCCGTACGAGTCCTCCGTTTTCCCCCGATCTTCGATGATAACGTCAGTCCCAAGCGCAACAACTTCTTTATCCCGGTGTCCGCATTCCGACACTCCAGGAAGTTTTTGACTTTGTGGAGTGCGCGGATCCTTCGCATAGAATATTATGGAATATAGAGTCCAAGATCGACCCTGAATATCCTAATCGTACTACGACGGTGGAGGATTTCGTGCAGAAACAGCATGCAATCTTCGCTGCTAGCCCTTATTATAGATCAATCACTGTAAGCTGATCATCAAAAGGCGGTGTGTCCCCTAACTCTTTGCCTCAGTACCAAAGCTTCGATTGGAGAACACTAATTGCGATGAAGGTAATGATCTTCTTTGAGTTGATGGTGCATCTTACGATGGGGTTGAACAGGAACTTGATCCTTTGATCTCAATATCAGCATTGATTGACGAGTAAGCATATCTGCAATATTTGTTTGTCTTTACCGACCTCAAATAGACAGACGGCTTTCACACCAGACAACAGTCTGAGTCTCTGGCTGGGTGGTTTACATCCG
>JBBPOD010000046.1:0-42133 GCA_038091255.1 Tylopilus intermedius | reverse complement strand
GCACCTTTGACCATATCTATGGAGGTACTCGTGGGTCGGTGTCAAGATACATGGTCCGGACTCCGCCAGCCACGGAACGAAATCTGCACGGATCACGTGTCGATCATTACAATGACTCAGCCGTCGCCCCTTGGCGCTCCAACCATCGTCATGTCTGAGCCGGAGTGGAAAAAGACAAAACTCTCGCTCGAGAGACCCTACAAAGATGATAGTGGTGCGCGCATCCCAGTCTTGCTTGATATCACCCCGGAAGGCGAGCAAATCGTCGAGCCGTATGGGTTCTGGCTTATCCGCGGCGGCGCACTGGCTGATCCTGGAACAGAATCGACAATCCAACCACAGTCCTCGGGGAGAACCTTAGAAGAATATTTGCCGAACGGGGTATCGATTTCTTCGAGCGTCAAGATCAGCTGCCAATAGGCGACGCGCTCGTACCTCCACCGCGAGAGAGTTCACCTGTTTCGGAGGATGGCGAACGCGCGGTGGATAATACAGGATTGACCATGTCACCTGAGCAGCTGGTTAAAATGCGAATGGAGATATCTCCGCAGCTCTTGTAGGTACAGTTCATGACATCTTGTACCTCACTGTTTACGCGAAATCTCAGGATCGCTCTAGGAGAAATGACACAGGCTCGAGATCTCCTCAGCTTTCTTTTATCATCTACGGCACCAAATCAACCTTCCCCTGTACCTTCATTGCCCTCGACCTCTCTCACTGCTAGCGTGGTCTCTAAACCACCACCTATTGGCTCTGTTGATGCATTTAATGCGCAGTTGACTATCGGGGGTAAAGATGAGGCGTTAAGAAAGGCTGCAGATGTATTCAAGCAAGCTGCATCCAGACTAGAAAAGGGTCGTTTACACAGCGAAAAATATTGGGTGGATGCACTCAAGATCAGGAAGGCCAACTGGAGTCTTGTTCCCGCCCCACTACCCGCTTGGGCACCCTCTGGCAAAGGTGCAGACAGAACGGCCAAGGACTTCCTAATATCGTTTGGCCTGGAGGAATGTGAGTACAATTTTTCAGTCGTGGGGCTTCGACAGCGTCTGATACGGAATCTAAAGCCTCAAAGCAATTTCGAAGGAAAGCTATCGCTCATCTGTCCGCGCATGAGACAGAAGCGAACATGCTCATTTTCCCTCATCGACAATCAGCTCGTTTGCGAATTTCACTGACCACCTTGGATTCGGCTGGCGTCACCCACACAGCTCATAATTCAGTCGAATCTCTTGGACAACCCACATTGGAGATGTCCCTTGCAGGCGCACAAAGAGAAATTGTGGATGAAGAAATATTTTCCGTTTTGATCAGGGAAGCCAGCAGTCTCCCCACCTCATCCGCTCGAGTCGCCGAGCGTGTAATTATCATAGATGTAGATCATGACATTGAGTTACGCTTCGAGATGGTACGTCTCAGACAGTCGCAGATTACTTTGATTCATAGAGAAATAGGTAGACTTCAACACGAACTTTCGCGAAACATCCTCTGGGCCCCAAACCCTTGCAGCAGCGACGTGTGATCTGATACACGTCACGCTGCAGGCTCTCCTGTTGGCCATGCACGCTGGTGACAAGTCTAGACGCGTATCAGCTCCGGGTTCTGAACGGCAACCCACTGTAGTTAACCCACAAGCATCTTCTGAACTTCTTCATCCCGTCATTGACCTATTGCAGTACCAACAATTCTGCACCAGAATCAAGATTGAACTTGATAAAATGGTGTCTGCGTTGGCACATGCTGGGGTACCATGCACGCTGAGGTTTGATCCCGTTGGGGAAACTGGCCAAAGTCTGCAACGACGACTGACCGGAGAAAACGTTTTGAAGAGAATTGGTGGTGAAGCCCTCTTGCGCATCGACGAGAGGTGATTTCATTCTTTTCACTCGATGGGGTTGGCTGACCTCTGCAACCAGGCAGACATTGCGTTTGACCTTCCTGTCGCCGTCCTCCCTGACCGCGCACCTCCCACAGGCAACATTACCTATTACATCCGTTCCCCAGCTCAGCCAGCTTCTCTCAGACGAGGTGGAGAAGTGCTTGCTCGCAAAGCTTTGCGAGGTTGGCAGCCAATATAGCGAACGTTTTGGAGGAACTTGGTTCGTTGACGTGGTCAGCGGCAAGACGATTGGGAGATGGGAAGGATGCATCGTGTCAGTCTGGTCGGAAATTGACAATGTAACATATACTGACTACAGCTACAGGAATTTCAGCGTGTCGTATGCTGATGATTTCGGCGTATGCTCCACCGCATACCGAATAGGTCGCGGAAGAGAGAACCAGATGTCGCACGTAGATACCTACTCTCCACGTCAACCTATGTCGTTGATATCTTGGCAGCTGGGGATTTTGGAGAAAATGCTTGCTGTATCGTAACAGAATGCAATTTCGACCACATATATTGGTGCATGGGAACATATGCATGGCCCGCATCATGGCGTTTTAAAGCATGGGTAGAAATGGAAGAGTAAACGGCGAGATCTGCTGCGAATCCCCTACTCATCGTCCTCTTCTTCTTCGTCCTCTTCAGCCTCTCCTCCAGGTGCCTTGAAGGCTTCGATTTTGGCCTGGATGGCAGCTTTGCGTTGCTCATAGGTCAATCTTGGCTTCTTAAACTTGAGCGATTCTGCTTTCCAATCAGTCGTCTTTTCAGTGGGTTTGAATGTGGGGTCCTCCCGGATGGCGGCATATGCATTGGTATAGACTTCCTCGATGTCCTCGGATCCGATACCGTCTGCGAGATACGAGGCGAACTGCTTCTTGAATCTAACACGCACCAAGAGATGTGAGATCTTGCATTTTCTCGAAGAAGCGTCAACACGTACCGTTCATCGTCTTCCTCTTCTAGCGATTCCATGTATTCCGCAACATGACCACCAAAGATGTATTTTTTGAGCACTTCAGCGTCGAGCTGCTTGCTCTCTGGGTCGTATCCAGGGAAACGTTTTTCGGAATGGGGGATGAATATGCCACCATCACTTGCACCCTTCATTGCTCCGAAGACACGGTGACCTGTGGAAGTACGCTTCAAGCCAACGTCAAGGTAGCACTTGAAGGGACGAGGAGCAGCCTCGTCGTCAAGCGCTTCCGTCAGCTTCAGTGTACCATCTGGCTCAGTGACACCCTCGTATTTTTCTGCAAGACCAAGCTTGGTCAAAGCACGGCGAGCACAGAGGAGGCCAGTCGCGTAGGCTGCGAGACGTTAGAACACAGTCGCCCTGAATCGCCATGAAAGCCTTACCAGCTGTCCAGTTAGTCAGACCATGGTTGATACCGTATCTTGGGAGCTCTTTCGAACGAGCGGCAGTAAGGACAAAGTCACCCTGCAGACGTGCGTAGACGATTTGGACGATGATGTCCCTGTTGGTGAAACGGACGACTAGGCGGTACTTAGGAGCATTGCTATAATAACATGAGACGAGGGAGCGCAACAACGAACGGAGACATACTATTTGTTCTTTGCTTGTGTGACAAGTCGTTTGCGGGCGTAATCTAGAAAACGGTCAGGACCGAGATGAGCAACCAAGATAACAACTCACAGTCAGTTTTTCCCTCTCTGCGGCGACGATACTTGACCTGGAAACGCGAAAAGTAGGCGTCTGACTTGACCTTTTTGACGAACGGCATCTGAAGAGGATGTCATCAGCGAACCGGGTCATCATCACATTGCACTGTCGTCCATCCACCCCGTAACACGCCAAGTGAGAGCTAAACGACTTCCGCGATCTCTCATTGACGTGCGAGGGGCGTAAAATGGGATCAGACGTAGAACTCACCTTGATGAGAGTTGAGCAACGCCTGCGACAGCGAGCAGACTTGCAACCTCAGATCGACTTTGTTTGATCATGTTGATATTGAACGGAACATATTACGTAATTAATTGCAAGCCTTCTCCTTGACCACCAAGACATGGATCCGTCGCAGAACTACTATTCGCAATACAACCAACAGCAGTCGGCCTACGATGTCAATCCTTACCATCAACCCTACAGCGGTCCGATGTATCCCATCGCCGGGTCCTCCTCCGCACACAGTGCCCCAGTCCCTGCAAATGCGTACGAATACGACGTCGGTATTCTTGCGCAACAGAGTGTCTATGTACCGGGTGCCATGATCGATAAGCGTGGAGGATCCGGTGGTAAGCTGGCGAAAGGAGGGAAGAGGACAACCGTCCTACGAAAGGGAGGTGGCAAGGTGTGGGAGGACCAGACTCTCCTTGAGTGGAATCCGTGTAGGTTTTGCCTTCGTCGATGCTTATCCCGCAGTTGACAATATTTCAGCCTGGTTCCGCTTGTTCGTCGGGGATCTAAGTAATGATGTATCTGACGATGTTCTCGCGAATGCCTTTAACAAATACCCTTCCTTCCAGAAGGCCCGTGTCATCCGAGACAGGTTAAGCCAAAAGGTCATTCACCCTTGCTATGTCTGTTCGCCACTGACTGACGTATTCCGTGCAGGCCAAGTACGGATTTGTCGCATTTTCAGATCCAGAGGATTTCCTGAAAGCATGGAAAGAAATGGATGGTAAGTCCACACGACATTCCATTAATGCATGCTCGCTCAAGTTATCAATAGGCAAGTATGTGGGTAATCGCCCGGTCAAGCTGAAAAAGGCGGACACGACAGCGATGAGACCTGTGGAAATCGGACACAGGAAGGCGAAACAATTGGAAAGAGACTTGAAGAAGAACCGACACAAGCCCTATTGATACCAGGCATTCAATGTAGGAAGACGCATCAACAGTACGTTGGGTTGTTAGAGTCTCGAGCCACGCTCACGCTACATTATTACAATGCCCCACTTGGCATGGGAGTGTCGAATGGTTGGACATACTTCTTTACGTTTTAGGTCCACTTATACCGAGGTTGTTCACTTCACTTGTGTCATTAAACGTAGTGATACATGCTTTGTTCTTCACGCGCACGAATGAGTAGTTACTGAGTGCAATGCCGTGAGTACAACTTGGGTCTAAGTGACGTACCACCACCACTACTCCCAGCCCACTTCCCATTTCTCGCGACATGGACATCGACAAATTATTCAAGGTTGGCGTTTTAGTATACCCATCGTGTCGCACCTGTTGAGGGGTGAATAGGTGCCCAAGCTTCCCGCAGGCTCAAAGCGTAAGCTACCCGATAATCCAACCCCAGAAATGCTCAAGAAAATGAGGTTGGATGAGTCCACCAGTTCACATACCGTGTCCGAGCCAAGCATACAAGAAGAGGCCATTCGTCACGACGATGCACGGTCAAGACGCGCAACAGTGGAAGACGCCTCCGAGGGCGAGGTCGATACGTCGTTTGCACCCGGCGGTGACGCGGACTATTATGCCGAAGAGGACGAGGAAGGCCGATTCTATGGCGGCGGCCTCACGAGCGAACAGAAAGACATCCTGAGTGTCTTCGAGAAGGCGGAAATGGAAGGGGTGTCGAACCAAGTGTGTCCTCGTGCACATACAGTTTTGTCGCGACCAAACGCTGCTCTTTAGCCAGAAGAGGTCACGGTCACAAGCATTCGAAGGACGCTTCTGCGGTTGGAGCGCGCGGTAAACAAGAACCAAGATCAGCGGTCCAAGTATCCGAATGATCCTTCCAAGTGAGTGTCGGTTGCAGCACATGGCGCGAAACTGACCTTGGAACACTCAGGTTCATCGATTCAGAAGCGGACCTCGATAGTGCGATCAAGTCTTTGCTACCTCTGGCACAGTCCCCCGCCCTAGCATACCCAGAAATGGTCCGCTCTGGGATCGTGTCTTTGTTGGTTGGGTTGCTCAGTCATGAGAACGTTGACATAGTCATTGATGCAGTTGAGGTGTTCCACGAATCGACCGACGAGGACGTTGGCAATGAAGGGGATGAGTCTGAACAAGAAGAAAACCAACCCGCTCTTAAAATGCTTCTCGAAGTATTGGTAAGTTAGGTTCCTCCCGAAGCTGCACAGAACGACATGGCTCCCCCAGGTAGAACATTCGGTCCCCGAACTACTCGTGGACAACCTTTCTCGATTAAAGGAAGAGGAAGAATCTGATAGACAAGGTGTCTTCCACATCCTGGGTAATAACCATGACATGCAATGAAACGAATTACTAAGAGCCCGATGCAGGTGTCTTTGAAAATATTCTAGGCTTCAATCCCGACCTCTCTACGCCATTTGTTTCCAAAACGAAGATAATGAGTTGGCTCTTGGAACGTGTTCAATCAAAGACTCACGACGAGAACCGCAGTTACGCTGCAGAGCTGCTCTCAATCCTACTCCAAAACAGCATCCCAAATAGACAAGAACTTGGCAAGAAGGATGGCGTCGAGGTCATCCTCAAAGTGCTTTCAGTGAGCGGCAGTCGTGTCGAGGATATTTACAAGTCTCACTCGGCGACCAGCAATTTCGGTATCGCGAGCCCGTCGACGGGGACGAAACAGAATTCATGGAGAATCTGTTTGATGCCCTGTGCTCGGCGTTGGCAGAACCTGAGATCAAGTCACTCTTTTTGGCCAGCGAAGGCATAGACCTCATGGTGCTGATGATGAAGTGGGTGTTCTGGTAGTAGCGCGTTATCGGTTTACTGACAATCATCCAGAGAAAAGCTTCAGTCGCGATCTCGTTCAATAAAGACGCTAGACTACGCGATGTCGGGACCTGCAGGCTCTGATCTATGCTCGAATTTCGTCGAAGCGTTGGGCCTCAAGACACTGTTTTCAGCATTGATGGGCAAGGTGCACTTGGGACTCGTCGTGTTGGTATGTCGCTGATAGGCTCCTTTAGACCACCAAAAAGCAAAAAGTGACAGCGCCAGCGTCCGAGGACGTTTCCCATATTCTGGGAATAATATCATCCCTGTTGTCGAATCTCCCTTCCGACTCGGCGGACCGAACACGTCTACTGGCCAAATTCGTGGAGAGCAATTACGCAAAGGTGGACAAGCTCCTGGAAACACGAGAAAACACACTTCAACGCCTAAAGTCGGTCGATGCCGAGATCGAAGCTGATAAAAAGGTACGCCTCGTGTGGACGATGAGCAACTGGGGATATGAACAAGCCCACCCATAGGAACTCCTTGCCGAACAGGGTATGACTGATCCCGAAGATGAAGATCTATTTTACTTGCGTCGTCTCGACGGGGGGTTGTACACGCTTCAGACATTGGACTATATCTTGGCTTGGATTGCAATGGAGGACGACGGGGTGCGTAGTGTGATTTAGCGTCTGAACTTCTATCCTGACCAGTTGCTAGATCCGCACTCACATCATACGAATGCTGGAGAGGAAAAACTTGTCACTCAAAAACGTCGTTGAAACATTACGAACGTATCACGACAACATGGATGTGGATGATTCGGCTGAGGGCCAAGGGAGTGATAAAACTCAAGCAAGCATGATGCAGAGAGCAATTCTCGAGAACCTGATTGCTTACCTTCAGGAATGTTCATGAAAGGTTGGGCATGACTACCTATTGGTGCAATCGAGCTAATCATTTTGGGTGGACACCAAGGCAGCAGAAGAAAATAACATTTCCAATGTACCCTTTGTTTTCATCAACTCCTTCTGAAAGCGAATCTCTGCGATGATCTTTTTCCGTAAGCGAAGGAATAATGTATCGATGAGGGGTGACTGGCCCAGGACAGGGGCATACATGTCTTGCGTGGCACGGTACTCCGTCATGATCATGTCAACACAAGATGGATAAGACTCACCTATCAATAATGTAGAGATGTCGCAAACCATCTCACCGAAGCTAGGATCAGCGACATGCTTGACAAGAAGACGTAATACAGGTTCTAGTAGGACGTCGTCTCGACCGGAGAGCGCACTTCGAAGGCCATCACGATGGATGAGTTCTTGTATCAAGGAAAACGTTGTCACAGGTGGAACGTTCTTGATAGGAATAAGACGATCGGAAGGGAGAGATGAACAGGGGTTCGTACTTTTCTGAGAACCGCATCCAAAGCAGCGGAATACTTGAACGACTTGAGCAAGCGGTCGTATTCTCTTAAACGGGATACTCGTCTACTCTCCACTCTGAGCTCGTCGGCATCACCATGAAAGATCGTTTTTGTCTTTGCTTTGACGTGACCTTGGCCGACGGAAGTTAAGGCGCCTCCCAGGAAGGTTTCGTAGGTGCTTGCTGTCAGAGTGTCGGCCATATTCTGACCACTTTGCGATGATTTTTGCTGTCGTTGACGCACGGAAAGAGTTCCATCGGACATTCCAGCGGCGATGTGTGTAGAGTCAGGCTGTGAATAGAATGAGTCGGAGCGATGTGAGGAGGAAAAAATACCAACCGAGATAGCGAGACAAAGCACAGGAGCGGGATAGCGCATTGTGTGTACGACCTTGTAAGAGGCAATGTCGTACACCTTTACCATCTGATCGAGGCTGCCAGTAAGAAGCCGGGAGACGCTGGGATCAAAGACGAGTGATGTAATGGTCTTTTGGTGATTAGAAAGTGCGCGAATGCAGCGACCGCCAGCGTTTAGATCCCACATACGCAAGATCGGTCCAGCGGCGGATAGCGCGACAGTTCCGGACGGAAGCATGAGGACCTGTTCGACTGGAGAGGCACCCGGGGAGGTAGAGCCCATGAGGAGTTCACACTGGCCGGTGCGAGAATCGAAGAGCCTCATAGTGGCGTCATACGAGCCGGTGAGGATGAGGTGGGGATTCGAGGAAGATACCTGGCCAGAACGAACATAGTCCGAGTGGGCATCGAACGTGACGACCTCGGACTGGGAGGGGATGTCCCAAAGCTTGACGGTCGTGTCGTCGGAGCAAGAAAGGACTTGGGTGGGAGCAAGGGGAGAGAATTTGGTGACATGGACGGGTTGCTTGTGGGAATCAAGGGTGCGGAGGATGGCACGAGAGTTGACGTCGAAGACCTGCGCAGGATTAGCACGTGGAGGAGGAGGGGAAGGAGGAGTCAAACCTGAACGAGGCCAGTGTCGTCTCCTGCGACGAGGAGTTTTCCGTCGTGTCGGAAATGAGCGCTGCGTGCGACGTCCTTGAACCTGGATATGGTCTTGGCGACCTTTTGTGTGCGGGGTGCGTAGATCTGCACGCGGGTCGCTGCGGTGACAGCGTACCTGTGTGGCTTCGTGGGCGCAAAGTGTACTGCGGTGACTGGGGCGTACTCCTTGACGAAGACGGGCCGTTTGAACTGACGCCAGTAGCGTGACTCTGGGCTGTGTTTGACTGGACGGGGCGGTCTCTGCACGACCACCGCTTGGTAGTCCATCGTGTATGCCCGAAAAAGAACTCGACGCCAAATCATTCAAATGACCCCTGACACCGTCACGACCCCGAACACCACGATAAGATGATCCATCGATCGGAGAGCAAAAATTCGATCTTGTCTTTCTTCCTCAACCATGCTGCTCTACGCCGACGTCGTTAGCGGGGATGAAATGTTCTCCGATGCTTTCCCTGTGTGCGTCCCCTCGTACCTCCCCTTCACTTCCACCCTCACTCCCTCACCAGCAAGCTCGTCGACAACATCATCTACGAGGTCGACTGCCAAACCATCACCATCAAGAAGGGCGCAGAGGTTGACATCGGCACGTACAATCCATACGTCATACCCCCCTTGCTCAGACCTTCATACAGGCGCTAACCCCTCCTCCGAGGAGCAAGAGGACGCCCTCGAGGAGGGCGCAGAGCAAGTAAACAACATAGTCCATTCATTCCGCCTTCAACAAGTCCCGTTCGACAAGAAGGCTTACGCCACTCACATCAAGGTACACCTTCAGTATATCTTCCGAGTCCCGTCCCATCGTCATCGCCTTCGGCTGTAGGGTTACATGAAAGCGATCAAAACGCACTTGGAGAAGGAAAACTCGGCAAGGGTCAAAGAATTTGAAGCCGGCGCCGCTACGACTGTTAAAAAGATAATTGCCAACATAAAAGATTACGATTTCGTGAGTTTCTCTTCCCTTCCGTCCTCCATTCTGATTTGTTGGCAGTACATCGGTGAGAGTATGGACCCTGACGGCATGGTTGCTCTGCTCAATTATCGTGTGAGTGGCTTCTCTCGAGACTCCTCGAACCCATACTCATTCTATGCATCAGGAGGATGGCGTAACCCGTGAGCCTCTCCTGCCAATTTCATCTGTTCGGTGCACTCATCTCCTCCAAGCATACATTACCTTCTGGAAGGATGGCCTCAAGGAGGTCAAGCTTTAGCATTCCTCTTCCTCGGGCGCTATAGGTTCACAGAGCAGAATCATATATCAGAACCAAGATAGACAAGTGTGGTTTGATCTCCTAAGCTACCACCGTCATCCCGCATTATAGTTCATCGTGCTCATCCTTGGGAGCCTCGAACACAGCCTGAGCATCCACCGGCGTGGCAGCAGGAGTCTTGGGCTTCAAGTCATTCTTCGCATGCTCTTCCACGAAAGCGATCATGCTCTCCAATGCGCGGTCGCCGTCGTAGTCCATGAATTCACGAGAACCGGCGGGCTTGAATTTCAACGTCGGGAAGCCACTAATACGGAAGGGGACAGATTCTGGGAGGTCGTTTTCCTGTGCTTCGAGCTTGGCACTGAGTAAATGTCAGTTCCGGAGCAGCGTGAACGATGCATTCATTTCTCACATGACGATTTGATCCTTTACGGTAGCAAAATGATCGCCCAGAGAGTCCCAGATAGGCTTCAAGCGCTTGCAGTGGCCGCACCTGTGTGGAACAACGTAAGATATTTATTGTTCCACGGCAACCAAGGACACATACCATGTAGCATAGAACTCAACAAAGACGTCCTTCGAGTCGTCAAAGACAACTTCTTCAAATTGCTGGCCGACAAGGGTGAAGACGCTCTCGTCCTGGGTCTCAGGAATGGGCTGGCTCTTCAACTTGGGAAGGAGTTTGCCATCGACATAGTCAGTAACCATGGCAGAGATCACTTCGGGCTCAATAGCCTTGTCTTGATCATAAGGATACTTGAGCTGCTTCTGAAGGTTTTGAATAACAAAGCTTGGCCACTTGGGCTCGGGGAGGTTGAGTGCCTTTGCGTGGTCACCGAACTTTGTCGCGTCAATCCAGACAAAGTTGACCTTGCTGCGATACCGGGAGGCGACTGGCTTGAGCGACTCAATGTGACCCTGGCTACTCTCATCAGCCGGGTCAACAAAGAGGTAGGCCAGAGGTTTTGCGCTGGTAGCATAGAGGGCATATGTGTCGCCGTTGACCTCGCCAAGCAGAGGAATGGAAAGTTCTTGAATCCATTCCTCGACGTCTTTAACAGTGGCAGATGAGATTGGGTAAGGATAGTCCGTCTTGTGCTCATCGAAGCTGCGGTACACAACGATGGCTGGAGTGGTCACACCGGCTGCAGCAATGGCCTCCGCGTCGGTGGACAGGCCGAAGAGATAGCTGTCGCGATGCTTTTGAGCAGTGGCGCTGAATTCTGCTGCAGGTGCATCCGTTTCAGAAGCAAGGTAAGCAATGACGACAAGCTTGTCGGCGTTTTGGAAGTCTGTGAGGTTGGCTGCAGTGACATGAGAGACTGCAGGCAACGATTGTCTGAGAGACGCGTTAGCGACAGTGCGTTAACGAATAGACGAGGATGATACATACTTGATCATGTAGCTCACGATGCCATCTGCCTTGCGGGGCCCAGCATAATCGGTCGGCTCGCCATTGCGGAAAACTTTCAGGGTCCTAGGGGCGAAGAGGTAAATGCCCAAGTCGCGAAGCTACTAACGGCCCACTCACGGGTAACCCTGTACGCCGTGGACCTGGCAAAGCTCGGCTTGCTCGACACAGTCCACTTTAGCGAGCTTGATGTCGCTCTCTTTCAGAGTCGTCGCTGCCTCTTCGTAGTGGGGAGCCAATGCCTTGCAGTGACCACACCTGCGTCATTTTGGGTTAGTGCTGTCGACGAGAGCAGCCGGCGTCGAGCCTACCATGGAGCGAAGAACTCGACGAGGATCAGAGGCTCTGGATTGACGGTGGACTCGAAGGTGTCCTGGGTGATACTAATGACGTCGGAAGGTTTCTCGGCTTCGCCGTCGGCAACGACGAGAGACGCGAGAGCGACTGCAGAGACAAACGATGAGAAGCGCATCGTTGAGTTGGAGAGGTGCAAGAAAAGTCGAGCGGTGCCTCTACCTTTTTATGGACCGACTCGGAGACGCCGGCATACGTGTCACATTGATGACTTCGCTACAAACATTCATCATCACAAACAGGCGACGTACATAATAGTCTCAAATATTCTGTCTAACTACGTAGAGACAGTAGCGCTACTTTGCGATCAACGATGCCCATTAGATGTTTGAAAGATCAAAGTCCGAACCACGCTGTCGACCCCCACCATACTGTCTCACTCCTGGAGTAAACGTTCGCGGCGGTGGAAAGTCTGACGTGGGGAATCTATGAGACCCAACTTCTGGCGGTGGTGAAGGGACTGCAAGGACCGTGTTATTGGATTTCAGACATATGTATGAACGGGCTCACTCTTCCGAGTTGGCGGGGCCGGTTTCGTGCCGTTTGCATGGCGGTTAGGCATGCTCAATGGTCGAGGTGGCGGTTCCGACGGCACAGGACTGGAAGCGACGCGTGGTCTTTGCGGCGGGAGAGCCAAACCTGTCCGCACAGGCGATGGCCCGGGAGGGGATGGGACTGCAGAAGACTCCGCCTCAGACAACGCTCTCACGTGTACAGGCAGAGCAGGTGGTCCATCTACAATGGGTGGCTTCCGAGCTGGTGGTAAAGGTACAGCTCGAGATGTGGAGAGGCCACCGATGGAGGAGGGTCTAGCAGGAGGAGGAGGAGGGGCTTTGCGGGCTGGGACAGCAGGGATACCATTGGAGGAACGCGCCGGAGGAGGGGGCGGCACGGCTCTCGCAGGGAGAGACGGCGTGCCGGCAGGCGATGGACTACGTACAGAAACAGACGGCGGGGAACGTCCAGGGGGTGGAGGGTGGGCTTGTGATGAAGCCGGTGGTGACGCAGCCCTGGGCGGAGGTGGAGGGCGACGAGGAGGCGCCGGCGCAACTGCTGGAGGAGAGGGGGTCGCGCGAGCCGATGTTGGTGGCGCTCGCATTGGGACAGCGGGTGCTCGGGAAGGTAGTGCTGGTGCCGCTCTGGTTGGAAGGGCAGGTGCAGCTGGCGGGGGTGCTGGTGTCGATGGTTTCGGAGGGGTCACCCTATATGGGGGCGGGGCACTTGGCGCAGGCGAAGCAGGTGAAGCGGGAACGCGGCCTGGTACCGCTGGCGGCTTACCGAGTGTCGGAGGCCTGGCTGTGGGTTCGGTGAGACCAGATGCAACAATGGCTAATGACGGAAGATCAAACCTAGATTACCCTGTCCTGCAGGCTTCAGTTTGGGCACTCCACCTGCGAACAGACTCCCCAGCTGCGGAGGGCCGCCACCAGATGGGACGACGGGCGCGGATGCTGGAGCTCGTGGACCAGCACCGGCGCCGCTAGGCTTCGAGTCGACTATAGGTGCGCTACGATCATTTGTTTCTGCCTTTTTGAGCTTTTTTCCTGCCTGGATCTGCTTGAGGAGCTCGCTCGAAGCCATTTCAGCAGGTAGATAACTTGTCGGTCGATGCTAGTAGTGGAATTAGGGTCGACATAGTAGTAGTCGCGTGACTTGAATAACTCACGTGAAAGTCACGTGAATTTTAGCCAAACTTCGAGCCAAACAAGCTTTCAGGGTCAATCGAGCCAAGCGAGCACTCAAGACTTGACTACCCTCCACCATGGACAACATACCGCAGCTCGGTACGGCGGCAGACTTGGAGCTGCGTGCCGCTCGCATCGCAGATCCAGGTATAGGTGAGCTCATTTTACCTTTCTACACGCCACCTTTGTTCAAAACCATCATCCTTGCTCAGAACTCAAGACCAAGCATACCGTGGCATGCGAGCTCAGAGAGATGATCGACACAGTGAGGGATGCAGATTCCACTCGCGTCTTCCCACAGATGATTCCCGTCCTCCTCGAAATCCTTCGCTCCGGCGATGCTGCGTCCCATAAGGACTCCCTCGAATACCAATTTCGACGCGTTCTTCTAGAGGTCCTCCATCGTATTCCATATAATGATTCAATTCGACCTCTTGCACTCCCTCTTCTTAGTGGTATGCTGCATACCCTTCGCAGTGACAACGAAGAGAACGGTGTCACTTCCTGCAAGATCATCATCGACCTACTTCGCTCCTTCAGGTCCCTCACCGAGGAACTCGTCTCCGAATTCATGTCCATTCTTCAGGACGTGTTTCGCAACATGAACGGTCTTGTTCAAGAGACACTATCCGAGGACTCCGCCATTTTGGATCCCAGCATCGTCTTACCCAGCATCCGTAGCTTCAAGGTCTTGGCGGAGATGGGAATGGTTGTCGTCACGTTTTCTCAAAGTCACCGGTCGATGGTGTCCACACTGATGCAAACAACACTGGGTCTTAACTTCGATGTTTTGGCTCTCGAGTCGCCCGCTCAACGCAAAGCACGCGAAGAATATGAAGCTAAGGGCGTGTATTGGGCCGGCATGGCTCCGACCATCAAGAACCCGCAAGCGTATGCTGATTTCATCACTGCGCAAATCAAGGTCGGTATACATACGATTGTTTAGTACTCCCTTACATCTTTGCTACAGATGGTTTCGTATGTCGCCTACATAATTCGCGGTTTCGCGGAACAATTCGATTCTTTTGGCGAGCGACTCATTCTTTCCGCCCTACGACTGTTGCAGGACCTTCCTGCTAATGGCATCCAGGCGCGCAAGGTACGGAAGCTATCTCTGAATCCAAACTAAAGCTAAAATACTAGTCTAGGACCTCATGGTCGTCTTGCGACACCTCATAGGTACTTCTCATCGCAAGGCTCTTTTGCCGCAGATCGACAAACTATTCAACGAGAGAATTCTACTTGGCAGCGGCGTTGGTAGTCAAGAGACACTTCGGTAGGACATGATCTATCGTGATCGTGGACGCCGCTGACACGCATCTTGTAGCCCGACAGCTTATGCTGCTATTGCTGACCTTGTTCACCACGTACGGACCGACCTTTCGGCTGATCAACTCGCGCGGGTCTCAACTCTATATTCCGCCCTCATCCATAATCCCTATCTCGGAAATACTCTCCACACTCTTTTCGCGAAAATGATGTTCGGTCTCATCGAGAACATCACGACTAAGGACACCCCTCAGGGCGCGGCTCGTGTCCTGAGTGCCATGTTCGAGACTTGCGTGGACAGAGTCGATGCAATGACAAACGTACTTGATGAAGCATTGGAGCGGCTGGAGAGAGCGAAAGCCGGGGACGAGTTGGTACCACCAACCCTACGAATTGAAAGAGCGCGTCCTGTGGCCGCCGCTGTTCATGCCGTTGAGAAACCCGAGGATGTGATACATGGTGAGTCATTGTGTTCCTCATGTAAATCAAGCTTATCAGCCTCCAGAGTGTCGATTGCTTTTCCGCACGCTTTTGCATGGTTTTCGGGTGTGCCTTGTTGGCCTGAAGAAATGCGAAGGGCCGATCCCTGATGGAACGATCATATCCCGTCTTTTCACTAGTTGCATCAAATGTATGGCGCTTTTTGATGCTGATCCCCCCAAAGAAGCGCAAGAAGTGATGGATTGGTTTAGCTCTGTGCTTCTTGAAGTGAACCTGCATGTCTTTCAAGAAGTATGGACGCACAAAATCGAACTCTTCTTTCAAGCTGCCCAGAAACGACCTTCTCTCCTCCACATTTGTCAAATCCTATTCGGCCGAGAGCCTGTCTCCCCGACTCTAGTCGCCATCGTGCTCAGGTTTCTGGTTGACCGGCTACCGATGCTCGGCGAATACGATGACCACACAGCCGTTGTAACTATCCGGCTTTTCAAATTAGCTTTCGGCGCAGTCGCCCATCACCAACCCCAACTTCATGTCCCCAACGAGCCGATATTGGCCTTTCATCTTGCGAAGCTGATCATGGACTGTTTCCCTCTGGCTGCCAAAGCCACCAAGCCAACCAATTATTTCCACTTGCTCCGAGGTCTCTTCCGCGCTATCGGTGGCGGTGGTGGACGACTTGAACTCTTGTATAAAGAGGTTTTACCCCTGCTACCCGAAATGCTAGAGAACTTAAACCGCCAACTCCTCGCATCCGACGGGGTCAGCAAGGATATGATAGTGGAACTTTGTCTCACTGTTCCGCTACGTCTCACTCATCTCCTTCCGCACCTCTCCTACCTTATGCATCCGCTCGCGCTAGCTTTACGAGGGCCACCAGACCTCGTGTCGCAAGGCTTACGAACGCTCGAACTTTGCATAGACAACCTAACACCGGATTTCCTTGATCCAACACTGAGCACAGTTCTTCGTGAACTAATGGAAGCACTTCACACTCATTTGAAGCCGCTTCCAGCCAATCATCACCATGCTCATACGACGATCCGCATCCTCGGAAAACTGGGCGGGCGAAACCGGCGATTGTTGAGCAAAGAACTTCTATTGGAGTACAGGCCTTTCTCCGAACCTGCAAAACTTGCACTATCGTTCGGTGGAGCGAGCGAGAAGGTTGAATTATATGCCATGGCGAGTCTCGCAGCCCGAACCATGGTCAAAGCAGGTCCCCCTCATCGTGGCTATGCATATACATTCCTGGAGTCATGCGTCACCTTCCTGGTCCATGAGGTTTGTTCTCGCCTTTCTGCTATACCACATTCAACTTAATATCCCGACAGAATACTCACAACGAAAACCAAGCCACTGTCTTTGTTAAATGTCTCGAGGCCGTTTTTGACGCCTCTCATGTCCCTGAGCTAAAGGAGGACGCACAGAAGTTCCTCCGAGAACTCTCAAAGGCGATCTTCGCGACGGAGATACGCAAGAATGCCACCAAGGAAATCGGTCTCAAGAGGTACCCTAGCCCGCTGCTTGCATCTTATCTTGAGGCGCTGCCTCGGGCCCTGACACGCGAAAAGCAAGAGGAGGCCCGACAAGGAGGGGATTTTGTCTCTGTGATCGTCAACGATCTAGTTACAATGGGTAGAGATCAAGCCGCTACGCCTCACGATATTGTCCCGATACTCCACCAAATCGCAAGTCGTTTCAGCGCTATTTGTTTGGACGACTCATGGGTGCGGAAGAGTGCGGGATCCAGCGGGATCCGGATTTTAACTTCTGCTCCAGACTTTGGAGCGAGGTGGATACAGGACCGCGAGGTAGACTTCGTCCGCACTCTTCTGCATATACTGAAAGATCTTCCTTACGACCTTCCCCGCGACGTTGGTGATGTAGTCGATGTCCTGAAGAGGGTTCTGCGAGTAGGAAGCGCGAGGGCTGAAGCATCCTCTGACGCCCCAATCGCTTCGCGAACTAAACTCGTCCACCTTGTTGGAATCTTTTTCTCCGAGCTTTCGAGCCCAAACCCTGTAGTTCGGCAAGCAGTGCAAACCTGCATCGAGCTACTCGTTGAAATTACTGGAAAATCAGCCCACGATCTCCTTCTCCCGCACCGGGATCGCATGCTCACCGCGATATACACAAAGCCACTGCGCGCGTTGTCGTTCCCGATCCAGATTGGCATGATCGACGCCGTTCGATTTTGTATTAGCCTCGACCCGCCGCTTCCAGAGCTCAACGACGAGCTTCTGAGACTTTTGCATGAGACTCTCGCGCTGGCTGACGCCGACGACCTAAATATCAGTCGGGTTAGTGTCCGCCAAGGCGGACTGGAAGTGATCAAGCTTCGTGTGGCTTGTATCAAGCTACTGACTGCTTCCATGCCGATGACCGACTTCTTTGCCAAGCAGCATCAGACTCGGCAAAGGTATGAATTACATCTTCATGGATTGGCTTTCTGATTGATTGAAGAGTTCTCTCCAGAGTGACGAGCGTATACTTCAAGTCATTGTACTCGCCCTCGCAAGAGGTCAAGGAGGTGGCGCACGAGGGACTTCGGATGGTGCTTACCCATCAGAGTCGCCTTCCAAAAGAACTCCTGCAGACCGGTCTGCGGCCCATCTTGATGAATCTCGCCGATCCAAAGCGCCTTTCCGTTTCGGGGTTGGAGGGTCTGGCCCGCCTTTTGGAGTTGCTCATCAATTACTTCAAAGTCGAGATTGGCCATAAACTTCTTGATCACTTCCGCATCGTCGCAGATCCTCAAATGCTGCAAGCTTCGGCCCGTCTTCCACTACCTGAAAACGAAGGCATCACTAAGCTCGTTCGCTTGGCGAACATTTTCCACCTCCTCCCCTCTGCTGCGAATATCTTCCTAGAAAACCTCGTCAATGCCATTGTGCAGACCGAAGCCCAGATGCAATTCTCCGGCAAAACACCCTTCTCCGAGCCTTTGGGGAAGTACCTCGATCGATATCCTGGAGAGGCCCTTGATTTCTTCTTCCGCCATATCCACCTCCCACGTCATCTTGGGACATTACGGAGTATTCTACTGGCCAAGCTTGCGCCCAACGTCGAGAGAGAGTTAGCATCTAGGACGCAATCTCTTGTCGCCCACTGTTTCAAGAGCGGTGACACAACTTTGTTGTTACCGGGCTTACACCTCCTGGATGACCTTGCAGAGCTGCAGCCAGGCTGGATGTCGGAAAATAGCCACGCGATCGATGCTGTGATCGAGATTTGGAGATCGGAGCCATTGCACCCTGAGCATGCGGATACTACGGTCCAGGAAGCTGTTCGCAGACAATCCGTCATGTTATCCATCTTCCAGAAAGTGCTTGAAAGAATACCAAGAATCGACCTATTGTTCGAGATCGTTGCCATTTACGCTCGTAACCTGCCGATGGACCTTACACGGCTGACTCAGTTCCTCTACCGCCACGTCGCTCTGAGCGAGGACTTGTTTTATCGCCGGAACGTCCTCGCTCGGTTCTTGATGTGGTTCGAAGACCGTTCTGCACCCTGGGCCGCGAAGACGTTCTTCTTGCGGTTCATCGTCACACCCATCATCCTTGTTCAGGCAGATAAGCCAAACAAAATTGGCTTGCTTGACGCAGATTTCATAACCGCTGTACACCGAACCATCTGGCAACCCATGATCGACGACAAGACCTTTACAGATGCTGACGACATGTTCAAGATCGAGCTCTTACATTTGACCACGGTCCTCGTACATCGTTTTCCAGAGTTGTTGGAGGACGTCAAGAAGGACATCATTCGTTGCGCCTGGCATTACATCACTTCGGACGATGCAGTCGTCAAGCAAACCGCTTACCTCCTGGCCGCTCGCTTCTTCGAGGCGTTCGACACCCCGCAGAAGTTCATCCTTCGCGCATGGACCGGTTTACTGCGTCCCCCGCACACCGATGGGAAATTGCTCATCAAACAGGCCCTAGATATCCTTGCGCCAGTGCTTCCTAGGTCTGGTGCTGACGAGACGGGCTATCCTCAGTGGGCGAAGACAACCCGAAGACTCCTCGCGGAAGAGGGCAATGGCTTCCAGCAGATCATCATGATTTATCAACTCCTAGTTCGGCAACCACACCTCTTCTACCCAGTTCGGGCTCTGTTCATCCCCCACATGATAAACTCATTGAATAAACTGGGCCTCTCTGGCACAGCATCGGTGGAATCCCGCATCTTGTCCGTCGACATCTCGCAGGTCATTTTTGACTGGGAACAGAATCCCCGGGACATCGAAACCCAGTCAGTGGTGGCACCATGGGTCACCCCCCTACCTTTCCGAGAAAGTATCGTGAGCTTCCTTGTACGCTTGGCAACCGCAACGATGGAAATCCAAGCCAAGGCTATCCTCGTTCCTCGGACGCTCAATTTATTGCAAAAAATGGTTGCACCATCTGGCTGGCGCGACGTGACTGTGAAGCTGAATTACTTTTCGAGGACACTTGAGCAGGTAGGTTCTTACCATATCTATATATCACGCCTGTCTGACAGCTCTCCCAAAGATTGATCTAGATTCAGAGTCGCAGCTCAGCCAAGCACTCAGCGCAGCCAAGGTCTTACAAGTTGTTACTGCTGACAAGGATGACGATTGGTATACCGCGAACGCAACCGTCCTGCAATCTCTCGTCCGCAAAGGCTTGGTAACGGATGAACAAGGACTTCATGATGCTCTACATCCTATTTTCGAGCGTTTGCTCCGTCTCTTCCCCCTCCCAGACAAGGATAACAAGCAAGGCGAAATGTCCGAATTCCATAGCTTCGTGTACTCGGCAGTGGAAGACGGTCTTGCAAACACGAGCGCACTGCGTGGGACTCTCCTCATGCTAAAATCTGTGGTGCAGGTCTCTTCCGAACGCGTCCAACCTTTCTCTGCATCCCTTCTACGTCTTTTCACCAAACTTGCCAAAGACCATGTCAACTCGCCACCGCCTCAGCCCAACCAACCACTTCCGCCCGGTTATGAAAATGTCGTTCGGCTAATCACGTCGATCATCGAGATATGCAAGGTTACGATCCCGTATCTTGGCGAGCAGCGCAAGGCGTTCTTGGGCGCATTTACGGCACTTGTGGAGAAGTCGTCCAGTCCACCGCTAAGTCGGTACATGCTTGATGTCATGCGAGAATGGGCGTTAGCAAAAAACGAAGCCTATCCTACAATCAAAGACAAGTTGAGCGTCCTGCAAAAAATGGCAAGCTTCGAGTTCCGTGAAGACAAAGACAACCTCTTTCGCGAAAAACTCTATCCGGAGTATTTAGGGCTGATCTACGACATCTACACTGAACCGTCCTTGCGGAGAAGTGACCTTACATCCCGACTAGAACAATGCTTTTTGCTTGGTTGTCGCGCGCGAGACGCGAGTATCAGGGAACGTTTTATAGACTTGCTGGACAACAGCATTCCCCGCTCTCCCTCGAGTCGCCTTGTCTACATCCTTGCAGTTCAGAACTGGGAGCCCCTCGCAGATCATAATTGGACCGCCGTCGCCCTGCACCTTCTTCTTGCTTCCATAGACGTGGAAGTACCCCTTATTCCGGAACGAAAGTTTACTCTCGAGCCCATTGCGGGATATCTCACGACTCGTCACAAAGCTGCATCAGTCGTGCGGCCAATGCAACGTCTCGCGTTCCTCGACCCACACTCTGCCCATGACATGTGGATTTCCACATTCTCTGCCATCTGGAAGTGTCTTTCCAGGAGAGAGCAGGGAGACATGACTCTTCACATGATCAACCTCTTGAGCAAGGACTACCACCTCAAACAGGCTGAGATGCGCCCCAACGTTGTCCAAACATTGCTCAGTGGTGTCCTTGCCTGCAACCCTCCCATGATTTTACCGCCGCACCTCGTGAAGTTCCTCTGCAAAAACTACGGCGCGTGGCATGTCGGCCTGGAAATCTTAGAACATTCACTTGATTATGTGCGGGACGATGATGTTAGCCTACGCGACACTGTCTTTGACTCTTTGGCCGACCTCTACGCGGAGCTAGCGGAGGAAGATATGTTCCATGGGTCCTGGCGCCGTCGCTGCCTCCACATTGAAACCAACATCGGCCTCGCCTATGAGCAGCACGGGATGTGGGATCGAGCAGAAAGCACATACGAACTTGCGCAAACGAGGTCCAAGACGGGCGCGATCGCTTTTTCTGAAACGGAGTATTTCCTCTGGGAGGATCACTGGATGCTCGCAGCTGAGAAGCTTCAACAGTGGGACACGCTCCATGAGCTGGCCAAGAGCGAGGGTAACCAGGAGCTTATGCTCGAAAGCGCTTGGAGGATCAAAGACTGGACAGAAGAAAGAGAAGCTCTAGAGGAGCAGATTAACCAACTCCCCGATATCGCTACTCCTCGTCGGCGGGTTTTCGAGGCCTTCATCGCCTTGCTGAAGCTTCCAGCTGCCTTGGACAAAAACACGGAGTTCACCAAGATCCTCGAAGACGCAATGCAGCTCTCCCTTCGCAAATGGGTTGGTTTGCCTTCTCAGCTTTCCGTTGCCCATGTCCCCTTGCTGCAGCACTTCCAGCAGTTTGTGGAGCTCCAAGAAGCCGTCCAGATCTTCGGCTCTCTGTCAACTACAAATGCCTCCAACTTGGAAAAGAAGTCGTCCGACTTAAAAATGGTCCTTCAGGCATGGAGGGAGCGGCTGCCTAACCTCCACGACGACATAAGCATCTGGAGCGATTTGGTAGCGTGGAGGCAGAACGTCTTCAACGCGATCAATCAAGCTTATACCCCTCTCATCCCTGCTAACCAGAACGGCAATGCAGCGTCTACCAATGCCAACACCGCCGGCTACCGAGGCTACCATGAAACCGCCTGGATCATAAATCGCTTCGCCCACGTCGCCAGAAAGCACGACTTGTTGGACGTGTGTTTCAGCTCCCTGAACAAGATATACACGCTTCCCAACATCGAGATATCCGAAGCATTCCTTAAACTCAGAGAGCAGGCGCGCTGCCACTACCAGAAACCGAACGACCTGCAAGCCGGTCTAGAGGTGATCAACAACACCAACCTTATGTACTTCTCCAATGCGCAAAAGGCGGAGTTCTTCACGCTGAAGGGCATGTTCCATGCAAGAAGCGGACGTTCTGAGGACGCGAATCAAGCATTCGGACAAGCTGTACAGCTGGATATGTCGCAAGCCAAGGCATGGGCAGAGTGGGGCCGTTACAACGACCGAATGTTCAAAGAGGCTTCCAACGATATGACGTATGCCGCGAATGCTGTCAGCTGTTATCTCCAAGCTGCGGGACAATACAAGAATGGCAAGAGTCGGCCACTACTCACGCGCGTTCTTTGGCTCCTCAGCGTCGACGACGGAAACTTCACGATCTCTCGGGCCTTCGATACCTATAAAGGAGAGGCAGCGTTCTGGTACTGGATATCGCTCATCCCTCAACTTTGTCTGTCCATCAATCAACGGGAGGTAAAACAGGCCCGCTATATCCTCCTTAACCTGGCCAAGTTATTCCCTCAGGTAAGTAATGTCGATGCCCCAGCATTTCTGCGACTAATTCTTGTGCAGGCATTGTTTTTCCCTCTGCGAACAACGAAAGAGGACATGGCCTTCGTCAAGAAGCAGGCGGCGGCGGCGGCTGCTGCTCGCGTCTTGCAGGCAAACCAGGCAGCCGCGGTGAATGGTATAAAACGGGACAATGACATGCCTATGCAGGACGCGACCACTGAGGTCGCCGGAGAGATTGCTAAGCGAGAGAACGTCGAGAACCCACAGGTGCTAGCTGCTCTTGGGGACCCTTCCTCCAACGGAGCACCATCAGCACCTGGCCAGCATTCAACCACTGAAGCCCAACCCGCGTATACCGTCCGTCAAGGATGGGAGCATGTCGACGAGGTCGTACAAATACTCAAGACCGCTTTCCCGCTCCTCATTCTGAGCATGGAGACGATGGTCGATCAGATACTCCAAAGATTCAAGGCGCCACCGGAAGAAGAGATTTACCGATTGATAAGTATGCTCCTACAGGATGCCATTCAGGTATGAAGCCCATTCGTGGTTTATCCATCTCCTTCTGAGGTTATCTAGAACTATGTGTTGCGCACGAACTCGCCCGACGACGACGGCCAGCTTGCACCCCACACCATCAACAACTTGACGAAGATGGCGGCCAACTTGTCTGGTCCTGCTCGCGTGCGTATCGTCATCGTCCAAAACTCGTTACCCCTGACGTTGCGAACAGAAAGAGTACGAAGAAGATTTCTTGCGGAGCAAGCCGACGCATTACGAATACATTCGTCGACTCCAGCGTTGGCGAGACCGGCAAGAGAAATACCTCGATTCGAGACCTCGCATTCAATCTCTGGATCTTCTGAGTCACTATTTGACCGAGTTCCAATATGGCAAATTTGACGACATTGAAGTTCCTGGACAATATACAGAGGTGAGTCGCCCGAACGAACCGCGTTTCATAGAATGCTCAGCCGTGCGTCACAGGACAAGGACAGTAACCAGAACTTCGTTCACATTCAACGATTTGGTCCCAAGTTCGAAAATTGCCGATCGCACGGCTATTGCTGGAAGAGGTTCACTATCCATGGTAGCGACCACTCCAGAACGTCGTTCTCTGTGCAACTTCCCTCTGGGCGCCATTGTCGTCGTGAGGAGCGTGTGATGCAGGTGTTCCGCATATTCAATGGGTGCGTTTACTATTACTCTAGTGAAGCGCTGTTCTCTGAAATCTTTTCGACAGGGCCCTTGCGCGAAAGAAGGAGTCGCGTAAACGCAACCTCAATTTCCATATACCAGCCGCTATATCCTGCAGCCCTAACCTTCGCCTGCTTCAGAATGACTCGTCTTATGTGACCCTGGGTGACATTTACGATCGACACTGCGATGAAACGGGCATTACGCGCGAGGATCCTATCCTCGTCTCCGGAGAGAAAGTGAAAAGTGTCCTTTTGGACTTCAAACAAGTCAACCAAAGAGCTGTACGTATTTCATTTAAATGACGGTTATCTGGGTCTCTTATTCCTCTCAGCCCGGCAAGGCCGAGTACTTCAATTTCCGGAAGGATATCATGGACGAAGTCGTGGCGAAACTCGTGCCAGACGACGTGCTTACCAAGGTGTGTTCCTTGTTGAACTCCACTCTTGTCAATTCTGATCGACCTCTTTCAGTATATGGTCAATGTCATGGGGAGCCCTGCGGACCTCTGGAAAATGCGCAAGCAGTTTGCGCTACAAATTGCTGCTACAAGTTTCATGACCTACGTCTTCTGCCTCACAAGCAGGTCACCGTCCCGGTTCCACGTATCTCGATCGACCGGTAGAATTGCTATGAGCGAGCTGCTCCCCGGCGTCTCTGGCCAAGCACCGATTTTTGCGTCCAACGATGCGGTTCCCTTCCGGTTCACGCCAAACATGCAGAGATTCCTTGGACCGCTCTTTACCGAAGGCATCCTCACGTCGGGCATCATGGTCATCGCTCGTTGCCTTACGGAGCCCGATGTAAGTATACGCTTTAAGTTCCGTGACCGCGAAGGTCGTTGACGTGAGGTTGCAGTTTGGTTTGGAGCAACAACTCTGCCTGTTCGCTCGCGACGAGGTCATGACATGGCTTCACGGGAGAGGTCAACCATGGACGTTTGACACTTCCTTCCGCACCAACTGCGCGAATAACATTGAAGGGGTCGTCAAGCGCGCTGAAGTTATGGCATGCAAACTCGAGCGCGACCAGGTGAGTGGGGTTCTAACTGGGATGTTTAACATGGCTTACTGGCAACAGATAACCCTGCTCTCGGCACCGCCAACCGTACCGGTCGTACAGACGGTCACCAACCTCATATCGACCGCCACGAACCCGATTCAGCTCATGAGAATGTCGGAGATCTACCACCCTTGGTTCTGAAACTTGCATCGTCTTTGATCTGCTCCAGCTTTCGTAGTGTATTGTAATGTCTGTGCTTGTGTTTACTCGTGTACCTGTTTCACAACAAATGGAGAAACTACTACATATATAACCGAACGGGAAGCTATCTCCAGCAGTCTCACGCAGTAAGGAAAGAGGGTCAGGAACGTGTGCTACGTATGAATCCTTCTGTTTGGCGAAATGTGTTTATGTGGACTTCACTCTCGGCCATCATCTGGGGAGCGCCTCGGGTAAAGGGAAGAGCGTTGCGAGAAAGCATGTGCGTACCTCCTCAGCCATGCGATATATATCGCTCGAGGGACGGTTGTACATCATGGCGTTCGCAAACATGAGGTAGACATCCCTCTGAAACTCGAGCGAGTTGGAAATACCCCCGTCTTTGATTTTCGCTTTTATAGTCTTGAGGTCCATTGGACGCTTGATGATGTCGTGATAATCTGGTGCTTCAGAGTTTTTGATAGGGTTGTGAAAGATATTGCCGTTGCGGTGTTGTGAGATTTGACTGTGTAGTAGTCCAATGACAGCTTGGAAACGCTTATTGGGTACGGATGGGGGTGTTTGATGCTGGGAGACGATGTCGCCGCCCGACGTGCTTGGCTTTCGGGAAGCTGTACAACATGAGCGAGTGGGTGTGAGACGAAGGAGGCATTACATACGCTGCTCATCGACATCTGTTGACGGAGGTTCCTCTCGAAGTCTCTTCTTTTCGCGGGGGCTCTCTTCAAGGTTTTCCGTTTCTGTCATCTTGCGTTTACCTTGAGGGAATGTGATCAATGGGAGTCAATGGACTGTCGAGAAGATGGCATACCTTCCCGTTGTTGTAGTTGTTCGGGCTCTTGAGGAACAACGGGTTCCTCGACCTCCATCTGGGCGGTCTCTGGTTCAGGCTGGGTTGTTTCTGAGGTCTCGACCGTTGTCGGCTCCTCGGGGGGAACATCGACGATATCGGTCGGCGTTGGTTCGACAACGACATCTTCCGTGGTAGGAATAACTGTCGCAATTTGGTCGTCGACAGGTGCTTCAGGGGGCTCTTCAACAGGGAGCTGCTCTGTAGCGGCGTCGTCGATGTGAATGTCAGCCTCGCCTGTTTCAGGAGGCTGAGTCGATACTGGTTGATCGTCGGCAGGAAGGACATCGATGACTTCAACCTGTGGTGATGGTTCCTGGACATGGAAACAAGCTCGAGGCGTGGAATCTACAACATATGGCAAGCTTACCGGAATTGGCTCCACAGGCGGCTGAGTATCCGGAATCGCATCACCATTGCCAGTGAGGTTGGCTTTTATCTTGTCGTCCCACGCGCCGCTGCGTATCGCGTCGATTTCTGCGGCGATGCGCCTGGTGTAGGATGAGTGCGTGTCGGACGAGATGGGGAAGGTGACTTGCTTGAACGTGAGCTCCTCTGCAGCGATCAGGTCGCGTAGGTGAACGAGACGCGCCGAGTAGTGGCGTTGTGCGAGGGACAGATTGACAGGGGCTGGCGTGATTGTGAGCATGGGTGAAGTGGAGCAGGGTAGCCATACCATGGGGCAAGTTGTTCGCTTCTGAGCTGGCGGCGCTGATGAGCGAGAGGCGGTTTGAGACGTGTTTCTTACCATTCGAGGGATGCGTCGTTCATGAGACGGAGGTAGATTTGATGGCAAGACTAGACTTGTCACATTGAGTAGACTATACACGACTCCGAAAGACGTCGACTCAGACTTTGGGCGAGAAGAACGTGTTTGGACGGTCGAGCGCGGGATGTGTCGAGAGCGTCGTCGCCACCGACTGCCACGCATCGGCGCCGTGCTCGTAGACAGCCTGCGCGAGGATGAGACATTCTATGGTCGAGAGCTCGTCGTCGCTCATCGTCGTCGTCGTTGTCAGCAACCGTGGGATTCACTGACCCGGGATTATCCGGATCTCGTCGCCGTTAAAGACCCGTTCAGGCTGCGGTTTCTTTCGTCAGCCCCGCCATGTTCCTCCCCGCGTTCGCTACCACTCTTCTCCTCCTCCCCTTCGCCTCCGCTGGCGTGCACAAGCTCAAGCTACAGAAACTCCCCTCTGTCGCACCAACCCATCTCGACGCCGCCTATCTCTCTGAAAAGTACGGCGCACAGTCTCCATACCAACAGCTCCCCCTCTTTGGTGCCGGCGGTGCAGGTCGCAGGGTCCAACCCAGCCCCGATGGGGACGACGATCTTTTCTGGACCCAAGAGGACTTGCTCAATGGCGGTCATAACGTTCCTCTCTCGAGTACGTACCCAAACCCCGCCCGTTCTATGCCCCATTCACAGGCTTCTTTCAGACTTCATGAACGCTCAGTACTTCACCGAGATCTCCCTTGGTAACCCACCTCAAACTTTCAAGGTTGTCCTTGACACTGGGTACGTGCATCCTTTGCATTCCTCACCCTTTGCTGACTCTCGCCTATAGCTCCAGCAACCTCTGGGTGCCAAGTACGGGCTGCTTGTCCATTGCGTGCTTCCTCCACGCAAAGTACGACTCAACAGCATCTACCTCATACAAGGCCAACGGATCTGAATTTTCCATCCGATATGGCTCCGGTTCGATGCAGGGCTTCGTCTCCCAGGACCACCTCACCATCGGTGACCTCGTTATTCGCAACCAGGATTTCGCCGAGGCAACCCAGGAACCCGGGCTCGCCTTTGCCTTTGGCAGGTGAGCGCGTCCATCCCTGTCATGCGACTTGTTCTAACACTTTCCCAGGTTCGACGGCATCCTCGGTCTTGGTTATGACACCATCTCCGTGAACCATATAGTGCCACCCTTTTACAGCATGATTCAACAGGGTCTTCTCGACCAGCCCGTGTTCTCATTCCGCCTCGGTTCTTCAGCGGAGGATGGTGGTGAGGCCGTATTTGGTGGCATTGATCCCTCAGCCTACAAGGGCGAGATCACCTATGCTCCTGTTCGTCGCAAGGCATACTGGGAGGTCGAGCTTCAGAAGGTCTCCTTTGGAAAAGACGTTCTCGAGCTTCAGAACACTGGAGCCGCCATTGACACGGGTAAGCAATGGCACATGGTCTTGTTTTCGAGACAATACTCAACCTCCTAGGTACCTCCTTGATTGCCGTCCCCACTGACGTGGCGGAGATGTTGAATACTCTCATTGGCGCCAAGCGCTCGTGGAATGGTCAATACACTGTCGACTGTGACAAGGTTCCCTCGCTGCCAGAATTGACCTTCTACTTTGATGGCAAGCCATACCCCCTCAGTGGCTCCGACTATGTCCTCAACCTCATGGGAACATGTGTTTCTTCTTTCACTGGCTTGGACATGCATGTGCCAGGCGGCTCTCTCTGGATCATTGGTAACTATTTGATACGATTGTGTGGAGATGCACGCTGATTTTTGTATAGGTGATGTATTCCTCAGGCGCTACTTCACGGTGTATGACTTGGGCAGGAATGCCGTCGGTTTCGCCACTTCCGCATGAGGGCTGCACAACCTTGCACTCGTTGCCGTGGAGATTCTATTCCTGTTGATGTGCTTGTTCTAATGCAGCGAGATTAAAGTGACGTGTTATAATTATCGTTACCACTGCCTGGTTTTTCTGTTCCGGTCTTGTAGCTGCATAATATAGGCCCGCCCCCCTGTTGGGGTTGTGTCCCGTATTTAGCATAAATCCTAGGAATGACATCAACATGATTAGATCTTGGTGTTCTCGCTCGACCACCATCAAGACTTCAATCGTCCTATTTTAATCGCCCGACAATGAATGCTGACGACCTGACATTGACCCTGCATCAGTCAACTTCGCCTAGTCCTCCTCATGAAACATTTCCGTGCACAGCAAGATTGCAGCGCTGGCGGCGACAAATAACAAGTAACGTGTGGGCCCGGCGTCTCGATAGAGTAAATGTCCTTGGCAGCGATGTTTACGGGCATACTGGGTGAGCCAGCATGCTGTCACGCTGTCAAGCCTGAAAATAACTCTGACTCTGACTGACAAGATGCGTGAACGCCTTGAGCTGGGCACAGAACGGGGAGCTCCTCCTCAGCAGTGGAGATGATCAACAGTTAGTCTTCCTTGCTCATGATTGATGTCTATTCGTTGATGATACCAGGTTACGAGTGTGGCGAATGGATCCATCGTCAGGCACCCGGAATGAGTATCCTTTCGCTTGCCAGACCGTGATAACCACCGGACACACCGCGAATGTATTCAATGCACACATGCTGCCCTCGTCCACACGAATGTGAATAGTCTAATCTCCATACATGATCTGTTAGAATGCTCACGCCTTCCCTAGCGCAACTGTAGCGGGTGACAAGCAAGTCCGCGTGTTTGACGTTGGCGAGTCGGTTGGGCGTTCTCCGTCGGGCAACGAAATGAGCTACACCACCAGACAAGCATGCATCCGGGTTCTACGCTGTCACTCCAAGCGAACCAAGCGCATCATCACAGAAGAAAGTCCCGACTTATTCCTGACGGTAGCCGAAGTCGGTATCTATATCCACCCGATTTCATCCACTCACTGAGTTTGCTAGGATGGGGAGGTCCGCCAACATGACCTTCGAACGCAACATACATGTGGAAGGGGTTGCCCCGCTCCTCTTGTCAAGCTCCCACATGAACTTTCGACGATTGCGCTCTCTCCGCTGACCCCTTACCAATTTGTGGTGGGGGGTGAATCACCTTTCGTGAGTGGTGTAACTGCTGGCGAGATGATGGGTCTGACATACCTTTAGGCTCACCTCTTTGATCGACGTCATATAGGTCGTCATCTACGAGAAGAATGGGGAATGTCGCCCGCTATGGATGATGTCACAACGTGTGTTCGACGTTTCTCTCGACATTCTCGAGCACCTGGAGAAATCAAGGGATATGAACATATCACAGGCGCGCGAATGTCGGCATGGAATGGGCATGAAGTACGTTTCTTCAGATCAATGACTATAGCTTGAGCTGACGGTCTGACCCGGCAGCTTCTTTTGTGCAAGTGCTTCCCGTGAATGCCTTGCCGTCGTTTTGACGAGCCTTCCCCAGCTTTCAACTCAGATGCAGTGTACCTGTACTCTACGCGAGATGAGCCGGGTGCAAGCCCATCTAACACAAAGTCGTGCCTTCTGCCGCCGAATTCAAGCAAGGAGAAGCAAGTTGACAATCTGGTTGCATCGCCTTCGAGGACCCGTGACGACGGCAAGGACGATGAAGATACACATGAAGAAGACGAAGAACTGGGAATGGATGTGGATGACGACAGTGAAGATGACGACGACTCCACACATATTGGCGAATCCGACAGCGATGACGATGGAAGAATCTCGGTCGCTGACATGCACCCCGACGTTCCCGTGATCTATCCACGTATGCGTTTCTCTGGACATTGCAATGTCGAGACGATCAAAGATGGTGAGTGCTGGTCTATGGACGAGAGCACGACGGTTTAACGATTTGTTACAGTAAATTATTTGGGCCCCTATGACGAATATGTTACCTCTGGCTCGGACGACGGCAACTTTTTCATATGGAAGAAGTCGTCTGGCGAACTGGTCGATGTTTTGGAAGGAGATGAGAGCGTTGTCAACGTCATTGAAGGGCACCCCACTCTTCCGCTCGTGGCCGTCAGCGGTATCGATACAACGATCAAGGTGAGCCCACTCCAGGTCAACCCGAGTGCTCTACTCAAAGTGTCACTGTAGCTGTTCGCCCCTGCTCGCGGCACGGCGACGCACTCCAAGTACTTGAACGCCCCCTCGATCATCAAGCGGAACGTGCGTGCGTCGAGGAGCGGCTACCAGCAATCACCGAATCTACAGATTGCGCGTCTTGTGATGCAGCATCGGGAGCGTGCGGTGGAGTATCTGCGCAGTGTTGGAGACGGGAGTGACGCAGAGGATCGATTTGCGCAGTGTATAAGTCAGTGAAGCGGTAGTGTAGTGTAAATGTGTACGATTGTCCGCGCGACCCAGCGTGACATGACTTGCTGATTGCACTCACCACCACACTAAGTTTCGGTGATGAACGTCGCGGGCTCACACTTTTCTAGTCCACACTAGCGTCTCTCAGGCTGGCCGGGACTGGGTGTTAATGTGGTTGTGAAGGATCCGAGTGTGTTTGTCCGCTCTTTGACACCCGCCACCACGTGAAAGGTCGCTCAGCGCCTCCACACCGCAGCGTACGACCAACGCTGCCCGCGACCGTCTGAAAGGTTTGATTCTGAGTACTGGTATGCCCTGCTGAACTCGTCGTTATGTAAGTCCTGTCGTGTTTCTCCAAAACCCAGGGTGTTCGGCTGATCGCTATTCAGTACTCTTCTCGCTGATTTGAACCGTTTGTTTTCCGTGTGCTCCACCTCCACCACAAGGGGGTCCCTTTTTGGCTTGGTCAACATACTTTTTTTTTTCATCCCACACCCTTCCCAACCGACTTGAAGCCTCACATGCACTCGCAAAACAGATCCAAGCGTAAGCGTGGCAAAAATGTCAGCAACGACGACGACAATCCATTCGTTCAAATGGCACCCTCTCGTGCGGACGACTCACAGACGGACGCTTTCGGGCGTACACGACCCCAATCATACCAGCAACACACAGACACTTACTTTCCGTCCTCGTCTCGGTCCACGTCGACCTACACCATGAGCCGACCTCATGCCGACTCACAAGACCACTTTCACTCGCACTCCTCGGACGGCCACTATCGCAGCGGTAGAGATAGCTTTGATGTCGCCGAACCAAAGGAGGGCAGGTCTCGATTTTATCACGAAAACGACTTTCAAGGCGGTGGCATGGACCGGGCATCAAGGGATTTCGTCCAGGGTTACTCAGCGTCGCACCGCAATGAATCACAGGGTTGGGGCTCGGTGGACCCCCACGACGATGGTGCTCAGTGGGCCTCTCCCTCATCAGATTGGCGAAGAGGAGACCCGGAGGAGGACCGCAGTAAAGGCTGGGACAATAACCGAAACCGGGAACCTCGTTCCCAAGGAAATCGTCGGTGGCAAAGTGACAATGGTTGGGAAACGCGCAAACGCGACCGACACCAGCACCGACGACCTCCAGACAATCAAGATGATGCGGATCGAACCTGGGAGCCTGGGCCTGGTTGGCATTCTCGGGGAGATCAAACCCACCGCAGCCAGCGTGGCCGTGGGGCACCCGGAAAAATGAAAGGAAAGAAGAATAATCAGAACCGACAGCGCCAGCGGGGCGATAAGGATCGAGAACATGACCGGCGGTGGGACCGCGACCGGCGCAACGATAATGACACCCTGAACAAGTACGCCTAACCACATCGTCTTCTGTACATTATTCTGAGTTTGGTTTTTCTCAGCTGGCAAAGAAGGGAGTTGCACCCTTTGCCCCCTAAGCCAGTTCGCAGTGCTGTCAAGCGGTCATCCCCGTCTAGATCACGTTCAAGAACCCCCGACTCTGTCTATTCTCGACATTCGTCGAGGGGTCGCTCACGGTCAAGGTCCTTTTCGCCACAACGAAGCGCTCGTCACTCTAGCTCCGTACGACCTCGTAGCCGTACCCCATCAGTGAGAGCGCATAGGTCAAGATCTCCCGCCTCATCCCATCGAAGCTTCGGCACTCGAGCACCTCCACGTGGGAGGAGTGTCTCTTCTGTGTCATCAGCCAGCTGGAGTCGGAGCCGGAGCTCGAGTGGAAGTCCTGGGGACCCACCAAGGGCGAAACACAGACTTCCACCCGCAACCTCCCTCAGAGATATCTCCCTTCCTATACCTCAGACCACCTTCCAGCAACGTCCCAAACTTCTCAAGGAAGAAGCCGAGTCGACAAAACCTGAGATGGCCAACGGGAGTCACGCCGTATGTTTTTTTTTCACAAATTGGATCCGGGTTTTGCATTTACATCTGAGTAGGCTGCTTCTACTATTCCTGAATCAGGACGTCGATCTACCGAGCGTATGCCACCCCCGCCCGTTATACCTCCGCCTTCGGATTCCCTCCCCCAAGAGATAACGTTCACGCCACCTACGACGCAGCAACGACTCCTTACAGAACCCACTAGAGCACAGATACTCAAACCTCAAGGATGGTTAAAACCCATCGGGCTTGCGAGTTCGTCCGTCAAGATGTTCTTTCCACGCGAGGATGAAGATTTTCCGATCAAATACCATACTCTTCCTTCGAAACCCGGGATCCCAGCTAAGCGCGTGTACGAAGATGTTGGGATTGATCAGGATGAACATTCCCGGGAGGGAACTGGTGACATCCGTCCCAAAGCTGTACTGCAAGAAGCGAGCCCGGTGTCGGTCGAGGTCATCCCTGAACCCCACCCACCTCCTTCCCCGACGGTCCGAGATATCTCGAAAATGTCACTGTCTCCGAAAGCCAACGGTGACCTTGTTACACCTGCGCAACCACCCCGCCCATCCGAACCAGAAGTTGATGAGGTAACACGACCGTCATCCCCGAGTATCACTTCTCGGAAGGAGTTGTATGCGATCGTGAGCCAAGTTGGAGAGGGAACGTTTGGGAAGGTCTACAAAGCGCGAAACACGATCACTGGTGTCCACGTTGCGCTGAAGAGAATACGAATGGAAGCAGAGAGAGACGGCTTCCCGGTCACTGCCATGCGGGAGATCAAGCTTCTCCAATCCCTGAAGCATCAGAACATAGTGCGCCTCTACGAAATGATGGTGTCCAACGGTAAGATAAATCGTCAACGACGACTTCCTTGCTGACGTGTACGCAGGCTCCGTGTTCATGGTATTCGAGTATATGGACCATGATCTCACGGGCGTCCTCTCGCAAACGCAATTCTCTTTCTCCGAGGCGAACCTCAAGTCGCTTTGCAACCAAATGCTCGCCGGTCTCGCATACCTGCACCACAAGGGCGTGATACACAGGGATGTCAAGGGCTCGAATATCCTGATCAACAATAGGGGTGAACTGAAGCTTGCCGACTTTGGGCTCGCTCGATTCTATCAGAAGCGGCGACGTATAGACTATACCAACCGGGTGATCACCCTTTGGTATAGGCCGCCCGAACTTTTGTTTGGTGCGACGGTATACGGGCCAGAAGTAGATATGTGGAGCGCTGGGTAAGCTCGGTTGTTTCTGAACGCGTCTGTGTTCTTACCCGTCGCACATGTACAGTTGCATCATGCTCGAGTTGTTTACCAAGAAGCCGGTATTTCAGGGCAACGACGAGATCCATCAACTGGACGTCATCTATCGCATCTTTGGCACGCCGACGCCAGAGCGGTGGCCCGGCATCACCGAGCTGCCTTGGTATGAACTGGTGAAACCCAAGGACGTTTTACAGGACCACTTTAGGGAGCTCTTTCAAAAGTGAGTCCAACGTGCGTTAGTGCGTCGTTTGAAGCTCACGCTGTCTCAGGTGGCTATCTCCTGCGGCGCTTGACCTGGCGGAACAGTTGTTGACGTACAATCCTGCAAGGCGGGTCACTGCAACGCAGGCGCTTGATGCGCCCTACTTCAAGGACGAGCTACCTCCGGCTGAGCTTCCGATTAGGTAGGTGTGGTCGTTCGCTCAGGCCGCTCAGAGTGTCTGATATCCCGCCCTAGGCTGTCATCGTTGGAGGGGGAGTGGCACGAGTTGGAGACGAAACGGGAGCGCGCCAAGAAACGACGTAAATTGGAAAGTAGTATGCAACCACATCCTGTCTAATACAACACTTGGTGCTCTTGGAATGTATGTATCACCAAGTGGGACAATGGCGTTCATGCCGGTGTTTGAATGAGGCCTTGGACGGCCAGATTTTGTACGATCGACTCGACCTATGGCGATATCAGTACCAATGCAAAAAGGGGCGAGAGAAAGAGACAGTACATTTGATGCGATCGTTTGTATTTGCATATCCCAACGTTTTGTAAAAGGCGCTCCCGTGGCTTCGCTGGTTTGTTCGACATCACCCAACCCACCTGCCTTGCCTTGGGCATCGTCTTCTTCCCTCCCACCCTCGAACCAGATGAGCTTGTCCACCTGGTCTATGGAACCTTTTAACCGACCCTGCTCGATCATCTTGCGGGCCATCGTCTCTGCAGCACCGGGGGCCAAGTCCAGCAATGCGCCTAATCCGCGAAACGAAATGTTGTTGTATATCATGGAACAAGCCAGCACGTTGTGCTCCATAACGGCGCGATCGAGCACGGTCGAGGGGCCCTTGCGCGTGCTGGTCGATGGCTCCGCAAGGTCGTCCTCGTCGACGGAGGACGCGAGCCGATCGTTGCTGGAGATGGCGATCTTGGAGAGCTGGTGAGGACGGAGGGACTCTTCGAAGCTCTTCACTTCGGCGGGGCGGAGGATGCGATCGAGGAACATTTTGGAGAGGATGTTGTACGTGGGGAGGTCGGCGGAGCGTTCGTCTCTGTAGAGGGATGCGAGGACGCGGGAGCGGTTGGGTCCTGCGGGGGCAAGGACGGCGCAGGTGACGGCGTGTGATCTAGGGCGGGTCTGTTTAGCGGGTGGGGATGTCAGGCGGCGTGGCTGGGGCTTACAGGATGACTTTGCGCTCATCCTCGTCGATCTCGGCGACCCAGGAGAGTTCGTGGTAGCGCATGGCAGCCTCGAGGAATTTACGGGCGTAGTCGCTGATGCGTGCTTGGCAAAGTTTGAACTGGAGTTGGATCTCTTTGTCTGTGGTGGAGTTGGAGAGGGAGGCTGCGCGGTTGTAGTAGGTATCTGCTTGGACGGAGTCTTCGTCTTCCAAGAGGAGACGGACGATGCGGACGTAGATGCGGAATTTGTCCTCGTCGGGCAGCGAACTGGGAAGATGGTCAGCACGCGATCACGGCGACGCCTCGTTGGGCATACCGGGAGCCCGAGTCGAGGGACACGCCCATGAGGACGCGCGCGGCCTCTGTCCATTCTTCCTCTACCTCGAGGAGATCGGCGAGCTGGAATCTCAACGAGTTGATCTAGAGGGGGGGTTGATATCAATAGATTGAAGGCGAACCCCTGAAGGCGGTCACCTGTTCCTCATAGCTGGCTATGCGAGGCTGTAGGGTCGCGAGGGCGTCTTCGACGATGCGCTTGCGTACGTCGTGGTTCGTGATGGCTCCTGCGCCGATGCTCCTGACGAGCTCGGAGATGACTTGTCTGCCTGTGACGAGGTTGACGCTGTCTGGGTTGGCGACGGCGTCGATGAGGACGTGGAGATCGCCTGCAGCGGTGTCGGGCCGCGCCAAGGTCTCTGAGAGGAGGGCGAGGTAGGCGGGTGTTTTGTCCTTCTGGGCGAGGGTGGCGAGGTGGGCGAGCTTGGACTCCATATGGATCAAGTTCTCAGAGGTGGGTAGCGTCGTCTTGGTGACTTGCTTCTTAGAATAGTCCCTCCGAGAGCTTTATAGCCAGCCCCGATGCTCGACCCACGCTCTCTGCCATGGCTCGCCATCCTCACCCGTACAATACCATGCCCAGGTCTGCCTTTGCTACCCGACGACCTCCAAGCCCTTCCGACACCGACCACGGTGCGTCCTCTTAATCATCATCATCCCACTCAATGTACTCACCCAGCAGCAGACTTGGACGTGATCTCGCCTCCCGTTGACCGTACTAAATATCACCCTCGTAAAACGTCCATCATGTCGTATCAGAACTCGGTGTCTCGCGACCGCAGCTATTCACGGAACCCAAGGAATCTCGTCGTGGTCATTCCGCCCCCTGACCTCCCCCTCAATCAGGGGCAGCTCGGTAACGTCTTGTCAGTCGGACCACGCCATAGGCTCTCTCAAGGCATTCTCATGCCGCTGTTCCCGTCGGTGAGTGCATGCGCCCTACGTCTTCTCTGCCCGTAACGACGTTCTTTAGATGTTTGGACAATTGAACGCCATTGCTCGCGAGTATAACTTTCCGAGCACCATCGGACTCTGCCTCTACCTCCATATCAATGAGAATGGCAGCACGATGACGCCCCGTATTTCCGACGACTCTTGGCAGTATCTCTTTGGTCATTTGTTCGACGGTCGCTCGCCTACTGGGGGTCAGCAGCTGCCCATTGGCGGGAGCATCGAATTCGACATCGACTTGAACAAGGCGCGCTGGTACGATGCATGGGCCTCAGGGGCCTTGCGGGACCCGGATCCCGTATTTCCGCCCATCGTCACCCCTCGGGAAGCTCACTGGCGTGGAGAGAACCAAACCGTACACGCAGATGAGCAATCGCTCGAAGATCGTTGGAACATGTCCGCATCGCAGACGCTGGTGAACAGCTCGCGTCCGGAGACTCTGCGCCATCTGCCCAGGAAGCTCTCGCTCGTGGACCGTCTCGAATCCAACGGTGTCCATGTCACGCCAAGGGGGCAGGATCACCTCGATTCCCCGCCAACGCACGGGACTCATACGTCGCCCATCTTTCGGGGCCCGCCACCCGTTCCAAAAGTCGCGCAAAGTGACCTGGAACGTCGCGTCAAATCGTGGAGAGCGATCATGGAGGTTCATCCGGTCTCGATGGTAGAAAGCTACCAACCAGTCCCGGACCTCGGCGTAGCCGCGGACGTGACCATGGACGAGTATGCACTCGAGCCCATCTTCCGCCCGACCGTCGATATCGACGATTTCATCTGGTCAGTTTCGTCCGCGGGCCCCCCCGATTCTGCCACGGCAACACCGATTGCATCTACCCGTCCCTCTTCGGTACACATTGATCGCCGTGCGAACGGGACTGTGCCGTTCACGCCGACCACCGTGACAAGCTGGGGGCCAACCGAGGATGAATGGCACACCGTCGTTTCAAGTGCGACGCGGTTGCCTTCACCTGACATGGGAGAGCGCGTCGTTGAAGACGTGATGTCCCCGAGACCCCGTGCAGTTTGGGGAAACTCTTTCGGGTGGCGCTCTGCAGTGACATGGAAACAGGCCTACCCTTATTCAATCAGGCCAGCGATCCAGGTACGACTTCAAGAGGCCAATGGCATCGTGCCTGAGTATCCCAGCTTGGTGATATGTGAGTCGTCATTGTCGCGTCAGATGGCGTGTCTCATTGGTGTGCAACACATGCAGATCCAATCGTGGGCGCGGAATCTGATGCGCCATTACCATCTAAAGAGTCGGTGTGGGGAAGTTCATTTGGTTGGCATGGGAGCGTGACATGGCGAAAAGTTTACCCATACTCGACTGCGACGAAGCAGTCAGTCGCTCCCGTTCAACTACGCGGAGCGGGGTATCCAAGCCTTTCCATCTGTGAGCCTAGAGTTGGTCGTTCGATTCTGAAAACTGATGAATGAAGATCCCGCGGCCTACCCATACTTTGACATATACCCCGCATGTGTCGGCGGGGAAGACGTTTCGAAAGCGGTCTCTGTGCTGCTTGCCGGATCCAGCGATCTGCTCGCGTACTATCCCACCATAACGATTTGTGAGGATTTGACATTTAATTATTCCACAAGTACTAACGAGGCTTTAGATCCTGCCATGTATCCTCATCTTGACATATATCCCCTTGTTTCCGACGGCGCCAAAACGAAAGGGTCGAGTCAAGTTTCATTGAGCGTTGCACTGATCTCGTATCCAAACCTCGTCATCTGTAAGTGAAGTCGTATGCTTTGGAGACGTAATCCCAATACCGCGGTCTAGACCCTGCTGTCTATCCGTACCTCCGCCCTTACCCAAGGGCTTTGCAAGTCATCGAGGCGTCCAAGCATGAGATAGTCATCGGTTTAGTGAACCCAGGCTCTCTAACAGCAGAGTATCCCCTCATGACCATTTGTACGTGGGCACGACGTTGCATATTCACGAACGCTGACATTTGCCAAAGACCCGAGCGCATACCCTCACCTCGAGATATATCCGGCACGGGCCTTGGTGCGTACTGTGAGAATTACATGTTGGCCCTTACTCACGGATGTAATGATTAGAAGAGACAGTTTTCTAGCCCATCTTGGGGTGTCTCCTTTGGATGGTTGACAGCCAAAACTTGGCTCCGGGTTTATCCGATACACACCGCACGCCCTCTGACAGCGGAGCATCGCGTCAGCCAAAGCAGATCTGTTTTGACTTTTGCAGCCGATACTGCTGCCGGCAGACAGGCAGTCTGGGGAAGTTCGTTTGGATGGAGGAATGCCAGGACATGGCGCGCAGTGTGGCCAACTCCCTACGGGCGAACCCACTTTGAGTCCACCGCCGCTGATCCGGTATTTGTTCACCTTGGCCCGCAGAGCGAGTCGGCCTCGAAATATCCATTTATCACTATCTGTGGGTCTATGTAATTTGGTCCAGCGAGTACCGTTTCTAACATGACCCCAAGATCCAGCCGCGTATCCTCACTTCGACATTTATCCGGCTTGTGCTGCCGTCGCAAACGCCGTGGAACCACAACCGACGAAGGGAAATCAACTCACCGTTGACCTGATTCCTAATTATCCCAACTTAGTGATCTGTAAGCAAAAACATGTCCCCTCCAACTGTGTAATCTGATGTCTCTCAGACCCGGATGCATATCCTCATCTCGATCTGTATCCTGCCTTTGCAGTGGACTTTGTTACCGCAAGTAGAAAACGGGAATCCAACCTTCGCCGCCGTCGCATTGAAATGTGGAGAGCAAAGACGGCCGCACAGATTGGGTTGATCGAACTCCTTGCCAACAACCACAACTGGGAGGTCGACGAACCCCTTCAGCTTAACTTGGCCGATTATGCTTGGTCCCAGACCTCCGCAGGGCCTTGCACACCTCTCGCGCTGGTCACCTCTTCTGTTCCAGGATCCGTGCATCTAGACCGCCGCATTCGAGGATCGGTACCGCGCACACCCTCCACTGCGACGACGTGGGGCCCGCAAGACGATCATTGGTATTCGGAAATTAGCAGCGTCGACCGCCTGCCCTCTCCAGATCTCGGTCAACGGGTCCTTGATGATGCCGAGGATATTCCCTACAAACTGTGGAATATGGTTTGGCCAATTTTCACACTTCCGTCTGTTCCCGAGCAGTCTGTTCTTGTCCCCGAGTACCCACACGTGGTTATCTGTGAGTGAGCCTTGTGGCACCGGCGGCCCTTTTCTGATCAGGTTGTTCGCATTCAGACCCAGCCGCGTACCCTCATTTTGACCTCTACCCGACATGGGCGAATACACCCACTTCCACCTTTCATAATCAGGTAACCGAAACGCTCTCTAGTTTAAATGTTTATCCTGCTCTCGATGTCTGTGAGTCTTCCTCATCCTGGAGCCTCTTTGCTGTGTAATGCTGACCAACGGCGTACGCAGACCCTGCTGTTTACCCACACTTCAATATTTATCCGAAGGTCGATTCGCAAATAGAGATTCCCAGCGAGGCAGTCTCGAACGTCCGGTACGAGCGAGCACAAGGGAAACCGGCCTCTCCATATCCCGACCTTGTTATTTGTGAGTCCATGGCCTGTACTGCGATGCTCGTTCTAAGTTTTCTCACAGATCCTGCATGCTATCCTTATGCCTACTCTCTCATTAACGAAATGGGATCCTGTCAAATTGTTATCGAAGCCTCTCGTGGCTATCCGTTGCTTGTTGTTTGTACGTCGTTTGATCTACTTCAAAGCTGACGGCTCTTGGCTGACTTTCGAGTAGACCCTCCAGTGTATCCACACATAATCCCATACTCTGATTCTTCGGCTGGGATTTGTCCGCCGCTCGAATCAGAGTATTCGCTTTCTCCCTCTCCAGTGAAGTCAGTCGATATAAAATTGGCTGTTCAGTACCCACTATTGGACATCTGTGAGTGTCCTATCAATGACGTCCATACTTTCTGAGATACTGAGAAATTCCAAATAAGACCCTACGGGTTATCCGTGGTCCCTCGGGACCATCTACCCCGCCATCTCGGTTGATGTCGGCGAGTATTCGACAGTGCTCAAGCCGCTGTATCCCTGTATTTGCATCTGTAGGTTTTGCAAGACCGTACATTGCAGACTAGCTGACCTCACCAATCCCCAGATGCTGCCGTGTACCCCTTCGTGCAACCCTATTTCAGCGTATCGGATTCTGTGTACACGCCTGGAGCGCTCGATGAAGTTGAATACGATTTCGCCCAGGCGTACCTTGCGCTAATGGAGGTAATTATGCAGAATTAATAGATGTTACTTTTCGTTACTAAAGTCAAGGTGCAGCTCAAGCCGATTTATCTTGCACCTACGGTGTATCCACACTTTGACCTCTACCCTGTACCAATGTCGGCGCCTCAACAAGTATCAATGCAAGATGTAGCAGTTGACGACTTGGCGGCTCCCCTGCCGCGGACTCGAAGTATAACGCGGAGACAGCGCAAGACTCATATGGAACTACATGCCTCGTTCTTCCGATGCTTGGAAAAGCGACGGGCTCAGAGCTCGAAAACGCACCAACAGCTCCACAATGAGGTGTTCCAGGATGGCGTAGTGTGGACTCCCAGCGGATATATGCAAGACATCTCTTCCCTGATGATGAGGAGAGGTGCAGATATACCCCTGCTAAACCTGGAACCCCCGCGACGTCGCCCGTCTCACGAGAGTCCCGCGCCCCGTACATCGCGCTCAAGATCAGGAACGACTACCACACTTTCCACGGACACGGTCGTATTCCCTCTGGCGCAGCCACCCGCGCTGCCACCGATATCGCCTTTCCGCGTGCGTAGTCCGGGCGTTGTCCCATGCCAGCCATCGCCCGCCGTGTCTGAGACCCCCATCCCACGGATGTCGTCTCCCCCTCCGAGTTCATACACGCACATGCGGTCGACAAGCGCGCGGTTGTCCCAAGCGGTCCGGTCGATGATGCCAGGAGGTGCACGACGCAACTCGAGCGCGAGCCAGACGAACCCGACGAGTCCTCGCGAAGAGTACAAGGAGCGCGCCAAGGATCGTCAGTCACCGACGCGGTTCCTCTCGTTGGTCGACCGACGGCCGGCGGTGGCGCCTCCCCTTCCCCATGCCGGGTACACGCCTGAGTTCCTGACGCGTTCACCCCGGATCCCACCAACGAAGGACAGCCTGGTCTTGCAACGCGCACGAGCATA
>JBBPOD010000045.1:0-42204 GCA_038091255.1 Tylopilus intermedius | reverse complement strand
CTACGATGCACTGTCATGGCTTGCAGTTTTGCATAACAGATGTGATTGGTTTACTAGTGGCTTATGCCAGGAAGATGTACAGATATTTCATGCCGATTGCAGTACTGTTATGGTGCATTTCTTTCACCGTTTGCAGCTTTCTTTCACCGTTTACAGTTTTCTTCACCTGTTATGATCCGAGTCTTCGATGCTGACTCATTCTTACAAAACCTTTGCATGTTTCTCTTGCACTGATCTTCGTATGCAACCTTCCATACACAGCGCTGATACTTGACCCTCACGATACATGTAATATATATGCCTTCAGTGAACAAGGTCCCTGCCGTAGTACGGCCATACATCTAGTACATCTAGATGCTGGACAATCTACATATGGGTTTTGCGAGATATTTCAGCGAGGGACTCGTCACAGATCTCCAAGAGCAACGGTGGATAATCCCGCTACCTCTATGACGCCTCCAACGAGATGCAAGCTACCGGCAACGAGAACCTGCGTACGCCTCGTGCTTGAATGTTCTCGAACTATCTGTATGGCATGTTCGATGGATGGCAAAGAATGAATGGCGTCGACTGGGAAGTCTCCCACTGTGTTTGACCAAGCTTGCTTAAGCTGATCTTGGGTAGTTGGTCCAGTGTGCTCGGCCGTAGCATATGCGACAGAGGTCAAGTCTATGCAAGAAAGTAAAATGACGGAGACATGCATCGCCCGGGTCACTTACCACCTTTAAAGTGACCATCGATATAGGTAACATTACTGCAGAATATGACTTGGTCAAAGAAACGGCTAGCTTTTTCGGGGCTCTTGAAAGCTGCAAGCTGAGTCCCTATTTGCATGGATATCGTCCTGAGGAAAACTTCCCCTGAACGTCCGTTAGTGCAATTGAAGATCAGGATGCGTAGTGGGCGATGTGCAGGTCTAATGCGTTCGAATCGGGTCATTACTGAGGTCGAGGAGTTGAATTAAGGATACTTGCTCAGAAATGCCAACACTTGGATCAACAAACCATTCTATGCAACATTTGAGGCTTTCCTCGGTGTGTGCGCCGTCAAGATACCAAGTCGTGGACGAGTAGTTGGGGTCCAACACTGTCTGACAACGGCCAGGCCACCTGGCATCCTCCAGACCGGCAACGAAATTTTTGGGTATCGAATCGAGGTTTCGAAGTTCATTGTTTTGGGTGGTAAAAATACGAGACAGTTCCACTGCAAGACTTGCGTTCGATAATTGATGTTTACCAGAGAGGCCTAGATAGAAAGGTTAAAAGTAAACAATGAAGTAAAGGTTTCGGCGCGCCCAATTTGATATCGTTCAGAGCAGAAAACTCTTTCACAACCCTAAATTCAGATGCCTGCATCCACTTAGCAAGAAATCAGACGACAGCGTCTATAGCATACCTTGACATTTATAGCAGTTTCTTGAAGGATAGCCTCCAGGTCGGCAGATGGGTGGTGCTGCTCGACAGTGAGAGCCGGAACGTCTTCTTTGTAAATTCCAGCCTTCTGTCTTGCGATTGCTTCGATGGTACCTCCCAGAACAGCGACGTGGTCCATTCCGAGAGTGGTAATCCCAGTTACGACCGGCTTTGGGACGACGTTTGTGCTGTCACCTCCACCACCGATGCCGACTTCTAGAATGGTTGCATCAACTTTGAGATCCTTGAATACATGGAATGCCAAAAGTGTCATGTATCGAAAATAGCTGGGCATGAGTGGGGCTTCGGGAGTGATCGGCTGGACGAAGACCTGGTCTTTGAAATCCTAGTGTTTAGGGAGAATAAGCATACTGGACTGTCCTGGAGCTTCTTCCAGACTTGGAAAAAGTATTTTGCAAACTCTTCTTCTGACAAAGGTCGGCCGTTGACTCTGATCCGTTCGCGCACAGCGACAAGATGCGGAGAAGTATAAAGACCTGCGTCGATTGGATTTGAACGAAAATTGGTAAAAGAAATTACGGAAACATACCAACTTTCATGCCAGGTCTTGCGTGTCGAAGAATGGAGTCCGTGAAAGCACTAGTCGAACCTTTGCCCTTGGTACCGGTGATGTGAATGACATTGAGAGAGTTGAGGTCATCGGGCTGGAGTGGACTGAGGGAGGGGAACGAGATTGGAGGTAGATCATACCGTGAGTCCTATTCGCGCGACGAATTCGTTCATCTCTGCGATGGCATTCTGGTTGAGAAGGACACCAGAAGCTCTTACGGCGGCGAGGGTAGCCGCGTTGCTCTGTAGAGAGTTGAGAGACGCGATGGCGTCTTGATACGACACTCCCGACATCGTCCTCGACACGAGAGATAACGGACGCAGCGGCCAGAACATGAGCTCATGCTGGCAATCCCCACCGGAATCCGGAACCGGGCGATGAGGTCACGTGCGAAGAACGGTCACGTGGAATGCTACCCCCTGAATATTGGTTCGCGTCGCTCCTTCGTAGAGATGCGATGGAGGAATACTTCAGATCCGTTAGAAAGACGACTGTCGATTCAGCTCCATACCCTCCACGAAAATTATCAAAATTAGCCGAGGACAAGCAGCGGTGGTCAAAGTAATGGATTATCCCCTTTCAGTTGATACCCGACTCACATCTGCCACAGACTCTCAGCACCTCTTTCTGTAGGCGGAAAGAAACCATCATCGTCTGCCATCACAAAGCATCTTCTGAACACCCTTTCCGATAGTTCAAACCCCATCACTCATTCTAATATATACGAGCGATCAGGTAGGTCCTGGGATCTTGTCCGCAGGTCCGACGCCGCCTCACTGCACTCAGACACCGTCGTTGCTGCTGCTACCGGCCACCAGCGAGGAGAAGGAAGGGCCCCTCATGGAATATCTGCCAAAGCATATTTCGACGATCGTTCAAGGAAACTATCTCTTCAACGGAGAGATGTCGATGAAATTCCCAAGGGTGTCTTGGGCAATGTTCGCATCTATATCGATGGTTACCTCAGTGGTACAACCGACGTCGAATTGAAAAGACTCGTTACACACGCAGGGGGGACTATACTGTACGTGCTCTGACTCGCGATTTTGCCACCAACATGTCTCAGTCCCTATTGACGTTCCTTGCTATAGATTCGCACCGAGTGGTGCAACACATATTGTAACGTCACGACCGCTCAATGCGCCAAAAACCCACAGGATTATGGCTACGAAATCAAGAAGTCCGGTTCATGTCGTCAAACCAGAATGGGTGACTGATAGCATCACAACTGGACGACGGTTGCCAGAATCCTGTTACGCTCTGCTCCGATCCTCCGGAACAAGGGACATTGTGGATATGCTTAAGTCTGGCAGGTCCAGCTAACTATAGTTCCAGCATGTAGCCTTTATATCGATGATGTATCGATAGCAAACGTCTAGAGAGGACCAACTACTTTATTGCTCAATCCGAGAGCGACTCCACGTAGCTACCCGCACTACCCGACACATCAAGGTCGCTACTGAATTCGTAGTCACTTGTCGTATCTGAGCGCGCTGGTATCGACGCCTCCGCTTCCAACCTATCCGCGCTCTTGACATTTTCAGCACATCGCAAACACTCCCAGCCGGAATCCAGTCCTTCGTCAGTCGTGCGCACCATACGCTCAGCAACGCAGTGGTAGCAGTACACATGTCCGCAGGAGGTGATATATGGGGTATAGATGGGGAAACGTGGAACCTCGTCATCTCTAGCCGGTTCTGATGCTGTTTCGGTAGCGGATGCAGCTGACAGGGCATCCGCGTAACCCGAACTGAGAGAGTACGACGCATTTTCAGCGCAAATCGCACACTGGTCTGCGGGGAGCGCTTCGTATTTACCGTGCTTCCGCAGGTAACCCTGGGGCGCACCCTTGGAAGCGTTCGAGAGTATCGTAGGCAACGTGAATCGCGATATCAGTCGAGTGATCCGACGCTGAATGGACCTGGTGTTTATAAGGGGCAGCAGGAAGAGGAGGAATTCCTGAATAAAGCATGAGAGCAACAATAGTCCAAAGAAGCGGAGACATACAGTAAAGGCATGCCAGACCATCTGGCGGTTCATGAACTCGTAGCTGACTTCGCGCTTGACTTGGCTTGAAGTAGGTACAAGAGACATTCCAAGAAGCCGATCAGATAAGCTACGATACCTGGAACAACGTGTCAACCCGCAAACTCTACTTGAGACCACCTTAACTTACCGACCATTCAACAGGAAAGCTACGAAGTTCAATAAGCTGAGAAGTGCGTGCGTTGATTCTAGTCGTGTGAGCACCTGCCAGGCCATGCGGCGTGTGTCGCTTGAAGGCGTATCTGGCCAAGCCTGTGACAGTGCATGCGCACGCAGACGGTTGTAGAGGTAGGGCACGATGATGGTGAGCGTGCCATGGATAAGGAGGGTTCGCCGAGGCAGTCCACCAGCTGTTGGGGGGTCGGGATAAGCACTACCCATAGGAATGTTGGAGACATACGAGTACGAGAGACTGTGTCACTGGGCCAGTTCGAAGTGCTGTACTTCAGCCCCTGCAACCGAGCGCCATAACTAACCCCGCGGTTCCATAGCGAGAACTTGTACAGCGTCAATTGGATGATGAGTGTCAATTCTGAATCGAATCGGGTTCTTAGTGCAGTCTTCCTGGCCGTCAGGAATATATAACAATAAAGACGTAGACATACATTGACCAGACTGAGGGACTTTTGCAATGGTTCGCATAACAAATGTACCAATTCTTGATCGAGTAGTTCGGCATCGAGTTGCCCGACGCGCAACATGCGGCTGCGTGGGGAAGAGGTTGATCCCAAAGTGTCCCGTATTGAGGAAAGCGTTGGTTGCGCTGAGCTATAAGCTTGTTGCCATAGTTCTTGCCATCCTGAGTCGCCCATGACGGTGGTCGGGAAAGGCCACTCCAGGTCTGGAGGAGAGCAATTAAAGGTCATGTGACTCTGATGAGATTGACTCGAGCTCGATATCGCTCAACTTGAAAAACGCGGTCATGGCAGAGGCACTCCAGAAACTCGTTCTAGATACATTGAACGAGTTCAGCACGATTCAGGACACCAGGACACTCGTCATACCCGGACAACAACACCCTGCTACCAATCATGAAGCCCAGATCACGATCCTCGGTGCTCTCAACTCTCTCCTCAGTCGCGAGGTGTGCCCGTAATATCCAGCCACTAGATCTACTCACATTTTCCCAGATGATTTCTTACGATACCCACGAGACGTCCTCGCATGCCCTCACGCCCGAGGGTGCACAGATAATCCAGGAAGGATCGCATGAAGCCAGAGTATGGGCTGCCGTGCCTACCAAAGGAGAAGGCGATCCAATAGGATCCCAAGAGTTGAAGAATAGGGTGGGCGATGAGGCGGCCAAGGTAGGCCAAGGACGTGCGTTCAAGAACAACTGGATAGCGAAAGAGGGAGGCGGATTTGTCAAGGCAGTGAGTCTCGCAGCATCAAGAGCCGATTATCCAGCTAATCCATCCCCTTGAATTCGTGAGGTCTCTCAAATAATAGACTCGACACAGCTCGAACTACGTGAGGTGGAATCTACAGGGGCTCTCCAAGCCGGCGAGAAGTCTCTAGCCGAGCTACGGAAGCGCAAACTCGTCATCCAAAGGTAGTACCAGTTTTTTTCTACGTGATGAGACCGATAAACCACCCTTGTTCGTTCAGGAAAGGGCAGTGGTTTACAGTGCATAAAGGACCAAACTTCAGCACGACCATCGCGAAACTCGAAACTGATCTTACAGTCGAAATGCTCACTTCGTATGCAACCATTTTTCGATCGCTCAGGAGAGGAACTAAATCACCACAGTGGATCATGGAAAACAGCCTCCTTCAAAAAATACAACTTCGAAGCCGATGGTATCCCGACGTCTGGTGGTGCACTTCATCCACTCCTCAAAGTGCGCGAAGAGATCCGCAGCATATTCTTAGAGATGGGGTAAGACCAGCTCACCTTAGATTTATTGCCAGAATGAATAATAACTATTTCAGCTTCGAGGAAATGCCGACCAACTCTTTCGTCGAGTCAGGTTTCTGGTGCTTTGATGCTCTTTTCGTACCCCAGCTTCACCCAGCAAGAGAACTACAAGATACATTCTACCTCTCAGGCAAGCGTTTTGTCAGTTTCTTGAGAGCTTATTCTCATCACACTGATAGATCCATCGACATCATTGCCACCTCCCGAGGCTTACTACAAGCGTGTTTCCGAGGTGCACGAACAAGGTGGATACGGGTCGATCGGCTACCGGACACCCTGGTCCCACGAGGAATCTCACAAACTCCTCCTCCGGACACATACCACTGCTTCATCGGCGTCAATGCTCTACAAGTTGGCAACTAAATGCAGAGGTGAAGACATAGGTGACGACAGTAGCGAGCCGAAATCCACTACGTCGCTGAGTGCGGGAGAAGATGGCTTTCGGCCAGCAAAGCTATTCAGCATTGACAGAGTGTTCCGAAACGAGACTATGGACGCCACACATTTAGCTGAATTTCATCAAGTAGAGGGAGTCGTTGCCGATAGAAATCTAACGCTGGCTGACCTCATCGGTAAGCTGAAATGGCGTCTATGTCTATGTCCGTTTGAAATCATTGACAACACCCAAGGATTTATGCGGGTGTTTTTCAAAAAGATGGGTATGACAGAAGTCCGTTTCAAACCCGCCTACAACCCGTACACAGAGGTTCGTATAATCAAACTTGTTGGGGGAACCACGCTCTGAGGGCAATCAATAGCCATCGCTCGAGATTTTTGCGTTCCATCCCATGCTTCAAAAGTGGGTCGAAATTGGAAACAGTGGTATGTTCCGCCCCGAGATGCTCGAACCCATGGGCTTCCCAAAGGATGTCCGCGTGCACGGCTGGGGTATTGGCCTCGAAAGACCAACGATGATTCGGTGAGGCATCTTTCGCACTTCGACCTTACCCTCTTAAGCCAATCTATTCAAAGGTACGGGATTAACAACATCAGAACTCTTGTTGGGCACAAAACGCCTATCGAGAGCGTCGAGAATGCGCCAGCAGTTATGTTCTAGAGGCTACGATACCAAATTGTCGCGATGAGTGTAGATGTAACCAATAGATGTAAATCTTGGCTGTATAGTCCGTAGTCACGGCAAGAGCAAGCAGGAAGATGTATGTGATTGTAATATGTGATCAAACGCACCGACCAGCGGTCCATGATATCGATCAATGGGCACCAGGCCAAGTTGTCTCTATGTGGATCCCAAGCTCCGCTGGCAACTCCGGATCAGAACGAAAACACCGCAGCGTTCTTGCGGGAGCCGAACATATATACGATGGCTTGACTCATGAACAGACCGACGGTGATTCCGATCGTGACTGCGATCATAGCTGTTCCAACGTCGACCGCCGACCCATTCGCCGTGATGCCTCCAGCTTGGGAGAGGCCAGACTATATGCGGAGAACATCAAATCTAACAACGACCCAAAGCAAATACGAGGGACAAGCGCTCACCGGAACCAAGAACAAGACGCCTGTCACCATAGACGTGAACGCCGTGCCGCCCATCTTCCTCGAGTAGATATTTCCGAGTAAACCCACGGTGAATGCTCCGATAGCGGACACGATGTCCGACCGATTGAAGATGTAGTGGTTCGCGATCTTGTTGGTCGCGTACGAAGCACAGGAGATGATAACCATCACAGGAAGCTCCATGGACTTCCAGGGCTGCAAGTTGGCGAGGGACGACAGAATGGAAAAGATGGGAACGATGATAAATTGCGTCCACCAGGGAAACGGCTGGATGAACCAAGAGAATGAAGATGGGCGGTAACACCCGCCGACGATGTCTGCCATGTAGATGTTTGTGGCATTGGTGAAAGTGAATGTACCAATCGCTGGTGGTGTGCCGCCCGTCGAGTTGTCGGGCGCAAATGTGCCAATCAGGGTAACGGTGGTAGACAGCCTGGCGGCTAGTGTTGCAAGATGGTGGCGGGCCGTAGGGTCGAAAAGGAGGTAGAGGTCTGAACCAATTTGCAGACCGAATCCCAGGAACAACGTATAGATGAGAGCATACACCATCTTGACACTACCGCAAACAATATTCTTGGATGCCAATTCGAGGGAGCTAGTCACTGTTTTTGCGGTTGATTTAGACGTGGCATATACATATATTAGTGACGAATCCACTTACGGATTAGAAACCCGGGGAGGATACCGATGATACCAGCGGATGAAATGGCCTCATAACAGAATATCTGACTGCGAATGCTGCTCAACCCGCGAGCAGTGAAGGACATGAACATAGCAGTCGTTATTCTGGCGCGATCGATCAGAATGGATCCCAGAAAGAGTAAAGAGGACGTGCTCAAATACGTTGTTATACAGTGTCGACTTCGTTGCGACGTTGAGCTGAAGGTAGCACAGAACGAAAGCGCCACAGCCCGCGATCCACATATCCAAGAGGGAGCCACCGAACGCCAGTGGACAGATGAGCACCGACAAGAAAAAGCTCAGGGCACAGCGAAACCAGCAGGAGTACAGCGGCTCGGCAGAGAGTAGTTCTTCTAATTGCTGCGTCGCCTTCCTAGCGCTAATCTCGTCATGCAGAACGGCTCGGTAAATGAGATGGACTTTGTGGAGATTCCCGAGAGCCAGACCTCCTGAACCTTTGACGAAGTGCGTTTCGGATGTCATAGTATCGTTATCTCCGAAGCAACAAATAATGACGCTGGGTAAATGAATGAACTCGGCATTGATCTCGAGAATACGGGCTGCAGCCACGAGCTGAGATTCTATACGATGCGAAGGCGCACCGAATGTCATCAGAGCACGAGCGAGCTTGAGTAAAAAGTGGTGGCGCTTCAAGATAGCTGGGAAGTCATAGTCGGTTAGTGCACGAACGGTTGTAACCGGCTGCCAAACTCACAGGTGACATTGAACTCTATACGAATCCTCTGCTGCTCCTTCCTGCGCTGACGGTAATCCATCTGCCGAAGAGCGTTCCGTCTTTCATCTTCGTAGTCATCGAGACAACGCTTCGTGACATTGGTCACACGAGGATCGTCAGGGTCGAGGACCTCAGAATAGGAATCTGAATCCGACGCATTCGAGTGATGGCGCCCAAAGGATGGGCGCTCGGACGGCTTCCCGAGTGCATCGTAGACTTGAATGCGAGAATAAGGCATGCCGTTCGTCCCTGGGGTAATACCGTACAACTCCATCAAATTTGCCATGATCCCTTTGTGCCTGCCATCCCTGTCATTCACTGGCATTTCGTCGCAACCGGGGTCGCCGTCAATGTCGACGCCTTCCATGTCGTCATCGTGATCCCCTTTGGCTGGGGTCTGCGCCTCAGTGTCAAAGTGGTGATCGTCCCTATACTGTGGCTCTTCCAAGAAGCTGACTCTGTGCGTTCGCTTGGATCGCGGAATTGAGTTGGGATCGTATGCGGTTTGCGGAGGAGGAATGTCGTAGGGATGCCGATGCGACGCGAGCGCATATTTTTCGTCGAGGTCGCCATGGTCATTCTTCGCTCCGAATTTTTGGGCGAATGCTCCGACCTCTCCATCTGAGCCACCACCGCTATTCAGCGTGGAACTGTCACTATAAGATGCTCGTTGAGACGCCTGAACGGGGGCTGCCTGGGGGCGCAAGGCCTCCTGATTCGCCCCGACGACGGCGGCGTGATGAGACTCGTGAGGAGGATTGTCGGCACGAGGGACATTTCTGTGCATGGGAGGAGGCAAAGGAGGAGCGTGAAAGGAGCTGGGGTACGTCACATCAGGATACCTGGACCCGCTAGTAATGGGAACATCATGTTCGGCGCGGTAGCGTAGCGGGGCACGGCTGCTGGGAGGTGGCGAAGATAGCTGTCCAGGACCAGCCTGGCTCTTTGTCTGAGGGTTGGGATGATTTCTGGGCATCCTCTGGTACCGAAAGGTTGCTGGAGACCACCTGGAGGCTCGAGTAAACTTTCCAGAGGTGCATGAGCACGACTGTTGACTTTGTCAATGGGCCCATTTCTAACCCGACTTAAATGCTAGACCTGGTCAAAATGATACAGAAATCGACTGACCGATCATTTCATAGAACAAGTCCAGTAGGCGCGGCGCAGGCGCACATCCTGTCCCGTGGAGAAGGGCGGAACGACTACCGTCATTCTCTCTGGAACACAATGAGCACGGTGTCGACGATATCCCGCACAGTCACTGGCGGGCAGAATCAGCGACGTTGCGTACGCCATATTGGCGATCTCGAGGTCACCTGGGAAAGAGGGCAAGAAGAGACATACGAATGTAGTTGCTGGAGGCGCCCGATTGGCGCTCGTGGTCGCTACCAATGCATATGACTTTAGTACAGACTACTCGACGCCATTCTTGTTCTGCCATTCCTCGACCGTAATCCCTAGCACGCCCGTAGTGGCGCCGTCAAAAGTGTGGAATCCCAGCCTTTCATAAAACAAGGCAGCTGCCTGGTTTCGAGGATCCATTCCGAGCCAGACTGCTTTCAACCCATTCTCCTTCAAATGTCTGATGGCTACACCAATCAACTTTTTCCCCCATCCCTTCCTTTGGTGCGACTCCAAAATATCAATGTGCAAGTGTGCTGGAGAGAACGCGATCTGGGCCTCTGATGCAGCAGGGAAGTTCATGATGACCTTGGTGTATCGCTGGTCAGCCTCAGTGGGAGGGGGCGAGACAAGGGATTCCTCGGCATATTTGGTTTTGAGAGGCGGCCACCAGGTTTGTGCAGCGGCTGCCTCGAATGCGCGAGAGTCAAGTGCACCCAGGGTATATCCCACAACGGACTCGTCTGAAGGAGGAGAGGTTTCGGTTGGCTTGTCGACGAGGACGAAACCCCAAACACAATCAGGGATATGGATGTAAGGGAGGGCGTAGATTTCGCCTGGGAGCGAAGGGTAGTTGTGGACGCCTCTCCCAGATTTGCCAGCCTCGGACGTCTCTATGCAGATCTTGGAGAGCGCTGCCTCATCATCCTTGGTCGCAGGACGGATATAAATTGGCATCGCGAGAGTGGTAGTAGAAATGAGCAACTAGTCTGAGCAAGGAAGAGACAAGATACGCCTGCGAGCTTCGTGCGATAATAGTGTGGGTTGGATATATCAGCTGAGCATGCTACACTTATTTTAGCCGACGTGTCAACGAGATGGCGGGAACTACGGCGCCGCTGCCAGCACCTGCAGGTTCAACTTATCTCCCACCCTGACCTCCGCTATTTCCGGCAGGTTCGTCCGCTGGCCCCGAAATTACTACGGGAGCGTTATTACCTGTCAGCGCAAAGGCCCGGATGCGGCACATGACTTACAAAGGACACCAAGGACTATGACCATGTATATCCAGTACTTTTGCAGGAAGGTCTTCTCAGGTGTCGGTGCGATTGGTTCACCTTCTGCTGTTAGTGGAGGTGGCGTGCGCAACTCAGGTCTGGTAACACGTCAGAGACAAGCCAATACACATTAGGAACAGGACATGCTGAGGTGGTTGGCGCGGCGACGTGAGCGTGACGGTTGTGTTCAGCGCGGGATACGCCTTGCGGGTGTCGGGAGCGGGACACGAGCCATCATGGGGAACCGGAGAGACAAAGTGATCGATGGCAAAAGGAAGGCCGGAGGGAGCGAAGTGAATGATGAGCTGCGCAGAGGTCGATCCGGGCAAGTGGCACTAGTCCAAGTCTGCATGAACTGGTGAAAAGTTTAAAGTCGTCGCAACTCACTGCTTTCACAACAGAGGTTGCCCACACGTCGTCTACGGCACCGGGGCGTTCGAGCGCAACCTGGTACATTGCCCCTTCAATTGCGGGGTCTACTGACTCTGCAAACTCGACAAGGTCATCATAGAGGGTGTCGGAGAGAACGAGTGTTGCAGGAGATCCAAGGGGAGAAATGGAATGCAGCGAGGGAACTGCAACCGTCCCGAGTTCAGACCAAGCGGTGATGGGCAGGTTTGGGTGAACGACACGATGTTGGACGCGAATTTGTTCGGGTTCGTTGTGTGCATTCGCGAGGGAGAGGAGGAGGAGCGTCACGAAACAGTACATGGTCGAGGAAGGGGTATCTGGGGGACGCGTGCGAGTCCGAGTCAGCGTTGGGATCGCTGCCACTCAGGCTCAGCGAGACATCATAACTATGCCCACCGTCGCAGTGGACAAGGCCGATCTTTTCGAAAGACTCGGGAGGGTATATAGTCAGTGTTCACCGCTAGGTCTACTTTTCTTCATTTGCTGATCATCCATCCCTAGCCACGGAAGAGTTCGATAGACTATGCTTCGACTACGGTCTGGAACTAGACGAAGACGTAGGTGCCTTGTCTACCCTGACGATCCGCGATCTCGTCAAGCTGATGAGGCGCGATCGCAGACGACGGAGGACGTGGAACAGACGATCAAGAAAGGTCTTCCTGCAGAGAGACCGGTGCGTGGTCGCTCGACTGACATGTCGTCCACCTCTCGATGTACTCTTCTAGCAACTTAAAATCGAGGTACCTGCCAATAGGTTTGTATTTCCATTGCCCGTTTCGATTCAAACTCGATCAGCTATCCAAAGATACGATCTCCTTTGCATAGAAGGCATATCTCGCGCGCTCAAAGTCTTTCTGGGCAAAGCAGAGTCACCGCAATACAGGCTCGTCTATCCCCCAGGCGGAGAAGAAAACCTTCTCACAGTCCATGTTCACCCCGATGTACGCCTTTCTGTTTCTCAGCGCACTTTTTTATTCTCAAACGAACCAATCAGACCCAACGCGTTCGCCCACTGTTCGCCTGCGCTATCCTACGTAATCTGAAGTTCACTCCTCGTTCCTACGCATCCTTCATTGATCTTCAAGACAAACTTCACCAAAACATCGGACGGCGGCGCTGGCTGGTCGCTATAGGTACACACGACCTCGGCAAAATCGAACCTCCGTTCAGATATGAGGCGAGAGATCCGGAAGCCATCAAGTTCATTCCACTTGGGAAGCAAGAAGCATACACTGCCAAAGAATTGATGACGGTTTACGAGGTACTTTATTTGTGTGACATAATATCAATCGATTTGATGGCCATCCTTTACAGAACGATAAGCATCTGGCAAAATACCTTCCTATCATCCGTGATGCACCCGTCTATCCGATCATATATGACAAACAAGATCGTGTTCTCTCTTTCCCTCCTATCATCAACTCTGAACACAGTAAAATCACGCTCAACACCCAGAACGTGTTCATAGATGTTACAGCCACAGACGAAACAAAGCTTCAGATTGTCGTCAATATGGTTGCGACCTTGTTTTCCGAGTATTGCGAAGAGCCCTTCACGTACGTTTTTCAAACATTGTTTGAAAGCACACTTCTAGACCTTCGCCGTTTCCATTACATGATGAAAGTGCTTACACACCCGTCACAGGATCGAGCCTTGCAGGATCATCCTTCCGGACGGATCAACGCGTATTTCGCCGGACATTGCGCCAAGGACCGTAACGGCGCGTGCATCCTACATCAACTCATGTACATCCCTCACGCTCCCCACCACCTCTATCACGGAGCTCCTCGTTCGCATGTCTCATGTGCCAAGTGTATCCCCAGACTCTGACGAAATAGCTGTCACCGTTCCTTGCACTCGTCCAGATATTTTCCATGAGGTCGACATTATAGAGGACGTGGCGGTTGCTTACGGCTTCAACAACCTTCCTGACATCTTCCCGCAGACAAGTACGGTTGCACAACCCTTAGAGATATCAAAGCTCGTAGAAGTCATCCGAAGAGAGTGGGCAATGGCGGGGTGGGTGGAAGGACTGCCACTTATTCTGGTACATGTTTTCGCTTTTCCTGGAGGGTGCTTAAACTGACCATCGCGACACGGTGTAGTGTTCGCATGAAGAAAACTTTGACTTCATGAATCGTCCTGATCCGGGGAATCTCGCCGTCAGAATCGCCAATCCAAAAACGCTCGAGTTCCAGGTTGTACGAACATCTCTTCTACCTGGTCTTCTCAAGACCATTCGGGAAAATCGATCCCACCCCCTACCCATCCAACTTTTCGAACTTTCTGATGTCGTGTTCAAGGACACCACTAAAGAGCGCCAAGCGAGGAACGAAAGACATGCCGCCGCTGTCTGGTGTAGCAAGACCGCCGGGTTCGAAGTTGTGCATGGATTGTTAGACAGGGCTATGAAGATGCTCGAGGTACCCAGGATCGGAAAAGGGGATAAAGATAAGGCGAGCGGATACTACATTGTTGAAGGAGATGGTTTGTCATTCGCATCGTTCTTGGATGTGTGTTAACGCTGTTCTCTGACGTAGATCCGGCCTACTTCCCCGGTCGCGCTGCGACGATCTACTATCGCTCTGCTGCCACTATCCCAGCGACTCTCAACAACGTCAAAGAGACAGCTGTGTCCGGGGATGCGGTCATAGGTACCTTGGGTGTGCTGCATCCTTCTGTGCTAGCGAACTTCGAGATCAACTACCCCTGCTCGGCACTGGAGTTCAACGTGGAGGTGTTCTTGAAGAAGCAGCCATAGATGGGGTTGGCAGTAAAAAGCGCCGGTGTAAGAGGTCACGTACTTAGATTCTAGAGGAATGCTCAAGTGAATGCCGATAAACTTCTTGTAGTATCATCAGCGGGTCTGTCAAACTGAATAGTTGTCGTATAGAATGTCAAGAATAGTCAGTAAAAAGCAGCAGTATATAGCATATAAAAGGTACAAATAGATGACTGTCGCGTCATTTCACCCAAGGTGTAGGTCTTCCGGTACCAAGATGACAACACTGGGGGTATATGATCGCTCACAACAGCCCCGCAGCCCTCAGGTCTTCACAAAGCCTTTGCTCCCTTTCAAACGCCTCTCTCGCTCTCCTCGCCCGCTCCGGGTCAGAATACCAGGTTGAACTGCTTTGTTGGTGGCCAGAATCTCTACGCTCCGTAGACGCTAGGGCCGAATCGGACCCAACACCGACGCCCCCATCCAACTCGGAGGGTTGTTGACGGCCGCGGAATATGCCAATCCGCTCAAAGAGGGACTGACGTCTGCTTTCTTCTTCGTCTGCGATCTCTGACTGAGTTCTAGCGTGACTCCCGGAAGAAGAAAAGGAGTTGGACGTGTGAGAGGCCAGTATGGATCGTTCCCATCGCTTGACCCGCCAGAATCCAAGCGTGGAGGTCAAGAGCAAGAACCATCCAATGGTCATGAGGAAGAATGAGAGCCATTCGGTTGCGATGGGGCCTGTCAGGAACGAACTGTTCCACCGAGTCTCGCCTTGTGCGGGTACGTATTGCCTGGGGGTAGCAGAAGTGGTGCCGTTGCCGAGCAATCCGATGTTGTTGTAGTAGTCCTCAGCTTCTTTGGCACTCCCAAACGTGAGCGTGGTACCGTCTTCCCAAGTACCTGTATTGGCATTCATGACATCGTCGAGTCGAGCACGTAGTGCGAATCCCCACTGGATCAGAGTGATGCCGAGACCAGCACGACTGCCGAATTTGGCGGCATGGGTGGTATGCATTACCCAAGTCAAAATGAACCCGACAAACTGGAAGGTCGTGCTGACGAGTGTGTTCCAGAGGAAGGCAAACAGGGTGCCAGTGGGTAAAGAATCCACGATGACCGAACCTTGGGTTGGTGGGCCAGAAAGGGAACTGGCGTCATAAAGAGCAGGTGGGAGAAGAACGAGCGAAGTATGGTATGGCGGTGCCGCGTCTGCCTGGGCAGCAGCGTAAGAGGGTGGTGCTGTTGAAGAGGTCTCTTCGGGAACGATGTAGATGCTGTCGCCTGCGAAGAGAAAAGGTGAGGTCAAGGGAACGCAGACGAGGACATGACGAGACCGACCATCCTGTACACGAGTCCCAGATGCAGATGGCTTGGCAGTGACATTGCTGAACACGCCATCGTTGTTTGTACCTCCGCCCATGACTCGATGTTGGCCAGATGAGCTAGACTGACTGAACTGAGGGGGCAAGAAACGCTTCCACCAGCTGGTTGGTGCGCGGGAAGTTGTGTGAGAGAAGGCGGGTACGACTCCATTGGAGTTTCCTATAGAATTTGGGAGTGCATGGGAGGTCAGTGGGGGTGGTGAGCCTGGTGGGGGTTGATCCCAGTCTGCGACGGGGGTGTTGAAGTCGTAAGCGAGGGTGGTGAGAGTGCTGGCGCTGCGGTGCGACGGATTTAGAGGACGGGATTCGTCGATGACGGGGTCGTCGTCGTCATCAGAGTCGTCGAAGGCGGCATCGAGCTCGTTGTCGGCGTCGGCGTCAGTGCGAGGATTTGGGATGGGGGCATATCGAGCAGACATGGCAGTCTGGATTGAGGATGAGACGCCAACGAACATGCTCTACTACGCACGCCACATGTACAGCCATTGGTAAAATCAATCATACACAACACTCATCCCAAGAATCCTTGCTGACCCGCCGCCGGCGTAGACATCATACCTTCACCCTCTCCCTGCACCGTCGCCTGGACGGGCGCATAACCCCCAACGATACCTTGTGGACCAACTCCAACAGGAAGTCCAACCGGTCCACCAAACCCGCCTACCGGTCCGCCAACACCTACCCCTCCCACAACACCAGCACCCCCGACGCCTATGCCCCCAGGTTTGTTCGCCTCCCTGACCATCCTTGTCATACGTTCGCAGCTCTCCATGCGTGCCTGCATCATCCGCTCAAACATCTCCAGTATCTGCACTGTGGGTTCACGGCCACCAGCACCGAGAACGAGTGGGCCGGTGTGCGCAGAGTGTAACTGAGACGGCTGAGCAGTGGAGTGTGTGTGCTGAGCAGGCGTAGAGACATATCGAGATGTCGCTACTCCCGGCGTGAGAGGCTGTTGGTTGGCCGTCGTTGAAAACTGAAACGACGGGTGAGATAGATACGGGGACGTCAATGTCGTCGCTGTGTTTATTGCCGTTGGAGGATAGAATGACATAGCAGTGTTGGACGAAGCCGCCGATACGGACGGGTGTGGGTGGAGCGTGGACGAGCTCGACCCGTGCATCACACTCTGTTGTTGTGAAGCTGGGACCGAGGCCGGGTTGAGATTGGAGCTCTGTCTAGCACGGTGCAGGTGAGGGTACTTCGAGATACCCCCGCGGGCAACTGGGGGAAGCATACCCCGTGCGGAGATCCCCTCGAGTCTCAGTTTGAAGGCCTTTTTGCGTTTCAACCATTTCGTCGGTGGAGAAGGAGAAGTGTCTGTCGCCTTTCCGGAATCTGTAGGGGATGCAGACTGACTCAGAGTGTCAGAATCATCGGGGAGCTCAGCGTCGACCGAGGTGTCAGATTGGGACATGGGTCCTTGGTGGAGGAGGCCCATCTCGAGCTGAGCGCGGGTACGGTATACCCACATGCGCTCCTGGTGGTAGAAGGCGACGAGAGACTCGAGAAGGGATATCGTGCTCTCGACTGGATGCATGCCAATTGTCGGTGGTGAGGAAGGTGGTGTTGGGAGGAGCGAAGAAATGGCGTGCTGGTACTGTGTCTGCTGCTGAGGAGGGTGGAGAGGCGTGTGCTGCGAGTGAGGGTGAGCGGGCGAGTTGCCCGCAGCGTAGTGGGCAGAAAGCATCGTGGTCGGCGTCGAGCTCAACGTCGGGGACAACGTCGAGCAAACACAAGGGTTCCGCCCAGTCGCACCCCGCGTTTGGGGGTCGGCTCGATAAGATAACTTGACCTTCCACTTCGATGACCAAGTACGTCGCGCTCCTCAGCGGCGGCAAGGACAGCTGCTTCAACTTGCTCCACTGCCAGCACAACCACCACCAGCTCGTAGCTGCAGCGACGCTTTCGCCTCCCTCTGGAAAGGGTACGTCCGTCGCTCACAAATCTCATTTGCTCAACCTGAACTCGCCAGGGAATAGATGAGATCGACTCGTACATGTACCAGACGGTTGGCCAGGATGCCATCGCGCTCGTCGCACAAGCCCTCGGCGTGCCTCTCTACAGACGTGTCATACAGGGCGATCCGGTTGAGCAGGGCACCGAGTATGGCCTCAAGTCACCAGGCGGTGGTGGCATCGCAGGAGACGAGACAGAGGACCTCTACGCTCTCCTTTGCGATGTCTTGGTCCGTATTTCATGATACGTGTCTCCCCACCTAATCAATACCCCAGCAAAACCATCCAGATATACAAGCCGTCTCCGTTGGTGCCATTCTCTCAAACTATCAACGCGTACGCGTAGAGCATGTGTCTGTGAACCAATTTATTACACTTCCCTCACTCATTCATTCTGCAGGTGCCGCCGCCTTGCGCTAACACCTCTTGCCTATCTCTGGCAACGAAATCAAACTTCTCTCCTCTCTGAAATGATATCTTCAGGCCTAGTTGCTATCCTCATCAAAATTGCAGGGGCAGGTCTTACACCTTCTGATCTTGCAAAATCGTTGTCGGCCATGCAACCAAAACTCATATCTCTTCACAAGAAATATGGTACGCACCCTTGTGGGGAGGGAGGAGAATACGAGACCTTCACAACCGACAGCCCGCTATTCAGAAGCTACATAAATATCAATGCAAAGGAAGTCGCGGTAGTGGACCAGAACGAGGTCGCGCCAGTAGCTTATCTGCGAATCAAACATGCCCTACTTGTCGAAAAAGAGGCTACTCCAGCACCTGTTCTCGATATCCCTGTCCCTCCCCTGCTCGAGCATTCATTTGAAACACTATGCAGACAAATGGAGAAGTTCTCATATAGTGCACTGTCAGATGCATCCTCGGGTACCCCCCGGGCCTCTCCACATGTACCATTCGAACTTGAAGTTGAACCATCTGTCCGCCGCATTGGTCCATGGATTGCCGTCGGCAACGTGCGCCTTCCAACGTCTCATCCCCAGCCTTCCAACGTCGGAGAAGAAGTCACACGTTGTTTTGAAATACTTCAAAGTGCGTACTGGCCTGATGATCACTCTTCTATTGTCGTTAATACTTTCAGTCAGCCTTGCTAGCCAATGATTCTTCCGCACATTCAGAATTGCTGCCAGATTCAGCAACCATTACACTCCTCCTTCCGGACCTCGACGGGTCAACCTTTTCTTTTGCCAATGTTGCCTACGCATCCTTTTTTGGCACATCGCCGCCTGCAAGAGCTTGCGTAGGTGTTGGCGGAGTGGGCGTTGGACTGGATTGCTTGGCATGGGTTCGAGAACCGGCTAAAAGACCAGACAGCCTGAGCAAGATCAAGGAATTGAGAGGAGAAACAGGAACAAGAAAGGCTCTTCACGTCCAGAGCTTGAGCTACTGGGCACCTGCGAACATAGGTCCTTATTCGCAAGCTATCAGCGTACGTGACTTGTTGCTTTCCACCGGCGAATATTTCACTTCCTCGATCCGTTTTCATCTGACGACTGGTGTTTAATGTGCAGATACCGCCTTATACATTCATATCCGGGCAGATCGGGCTCATCCCCTCTTCGCTAACTTTACCCTCTACTTCCTCCCAATCCTCCACGACCCTTCCACTCGAGACAGCCCTTGTCTTACAACACACAGCGCGAATCATTCGTGCAGCACCAAATTCAAGATTAGGCGACGGCAGCGACGGTGGCTTCGGTGGAAGCGACTCAACCTCTGAATCGGACACGGACAACTGCGCTAGAGACGGTAGTGGGGAGGGTGGTTGGATCCAACTTTCGGTCTACTACCTCGTTCATGTTGCGGATGTTGACCCTGTTCGGAAGTATGTGGAACTGATTGATGGGGTACGCCTGTGTCGTCCCTCGTCTTTTGGCTATGCTAACCCTCAGACAACCCAACAAGCTGACACCGACTCTCTATGCAGTCCTTTCCTCACTCCCACGCGGTGCACGCATAGAGAAACAAGTTCTCGTACACAGCGGGCGATTTGTCACTTTAGATCCAGAATCGTCGGACGAGGGAGATGAACCAGTGGTAGACAAGTCTCCCGAGTTCACTCAAGGTAACCGTCAACCATTTCGACATTCTCAAAATCACTGACCCCTAGCGTGGTCTCCAACAAAGGCGGTATAACCGTTCAACGTCCCGAATGCCTTAGCGCTCAACTCGGACTCCATTATGAAATATCACGGTTTCCATTTTCTTCAGAGGCTTGTGCCGTTGTATTTGCACGGTATTCTGACGTGTCTGGCCCGCGGGATGCGCTGGTCGCCCAAGCCGCGGTTCAAATGAAGGCGATCCCGGAATTTGCGCCCTTTTTGGAGCGCACCTTGGCTGCGAAAGCGTTTGTGACCTGCGAGTCCAGTGCAAGGGGAAGGCGTAGGTCCAACCTGCGTTTGAGTCCTCGTGGCGTGTGCTGATATCTTCGAGATGCAGTCGCTGTGCTTTTCCTCAATGCTATGTTTGGGAGTGAAATGCCAGCACTGACGATCGTACCTTCTTGCTATGTCGCTTCGAGGGTAGGGGCCGGATGGGATTGGGCGGTCACGCTCATGGCTGTCTAGCTGCCTGGACAAGGAATTCACTTCCAAAGTACAAAGTAACAAGTTAAAACCACAAGGCATATCGTACCAAATCATACACAGGCATGAAAACATCAACGATAACGACAAAGGGACAACGAAGACCAGGGGGTAATTGTAGGGAATACTGTAATGCAGAGGAGAGACGATGGTGACAAATGTAAGCATGTGTTGTTTGACAATTACTGTTCTCCGTGTGTCCCAGTTGTACTTTGAAATCATGGCTCCTCCTCTTCGGCCTTCAACGCCTTCAACGCCCCATAAGCGGCACGAATCTCCTTCTCCGCTTTGGTAGGCGGCACCATCTTTGCAAATACAGCGCCAAAGAGCGTGCAGAGCCCACCAAACCGCAATACCCAGGCTACACCGTTCTTCCCGAAGTAAGTCGTATGGTTACCAAGGCCACCCGACGCGAGCGACGCTAAAAGGCCCGCAGGGTGAGGAGAAGGAAGTGGTTGAGCGGGTGCGCTTTCGTCAACAATGCGGAAGATGAGACTTGCTACAACAGCAATCTATGATGCACATGATTCCAGATGAGTAACTTTGGTGAGAAACAAAAATGATACGTACGATAAACTGCGGCATCACAATCGCCAGGTTGTGGATTCCAAGTGTCGTACCTCCTGCCAATGGTTTCGTTCCTGCGCCGTCGCCAACAGCAGTGCCGTTTGTCTCAACGCTATCATACTCGCGTTGTATGAGGGGATCACGCTCATCAGCAGAGCACGGTGCCGGAGGACGTGCCAGGGCTGTTGACGGTGGGCGCTCGGTCATCTCCTTGAGGAACTGTCAGAGCTGTTAATTCTCAATATGCACAACAAGGCAAGAGGAATACCCGCCTCCATGATGATAGCGAAAGGTACCCAACACGCCACGCTCCAACAGATTCCAACAATGCTAATCAAAGCGATTGCTCCAGGGACCGTTGTTACCAAAAACGAGGAGAACATCAAGATCGTGAAGAGCACCATAGCACCCGACCAGATGTCTCTCAAAAGGATTGGTCTCCGAGGGAGTTGAACTGATTTCCCTGAAGTAAGAGCCTCTTCACGCCATTGGTGAAGATGAGAACGGAGTCGCTGGATGTGTGTCTGTTCGTCGTCACCCTCTGCGGGAAGCAGTCTGGAATCACGGCGTGCAAGATAGGGAAGGACAGCACCCGCAATGACAGCCACTGTTGATGGTGTCGTTTGACTAAACTGCGGTAGGATTAATGAGAGAAAACATACCGATACTGTAAAGAAGCATTGCAAGCTCCCCGGTCCGTGTGGCTAGATCTTTGTCAGGCTCTTTCCCTAGTTGATGAGCCATGACTTGACCAACGTAAGTGGTGGAGTAAAAGAGGAAGGGGAACCTGCGTAGACAGCGTATGAGAAGCACATAACCGTACGACAGCAAGAAAACACACCAGCCCATAAATGCAAAGAGTTGCACAAAACAGACTCTCCTTATAGGCTTGGGAAGGGTAGTGATGGCTGAATAAATATTCTCCAGAACATCGTAAAGTTTGTTATGTCTTCAATAGATCAGCTCGTGCAAACTAAAATCAGCTAGAGATCCTACCTTTCTTTCCTGTTGTCAATGGTCTCCTTCTCTTCATGGCAGAAACACGTGATACAGACGGTGATGACGAGCAGTATGATGCTAATGACACAAAACTTGCGAAACTGGTCACCTCCCAGGAAATTCAAAAATGGGAACTTGGCAAGTGGTAAAAATCCTGCGCGCAGCGTATTAAACACACATAAGAAACGCCAATATGTGCACGTACCAAAACCATATCCAATAATGTTACCTGCTTGACTCATACGACTATGCCATGCATTTCCGGAGTTGAGTTGCTCAGGAGGAGTGATATCCAAAAGGAGGTTGCGTAAGGATGCTTGCAAAGCATTGAGAGCAAAATCAAGAACATAGAATGCAAAGACAGCGATGCCAATGGCGACATTGGAAACCTGAAAGAGCTTATTAGCGCATGGATATCCTTGACAATCGACGACATGCCTGCTTCTTTCGTTCGGGATCCCAGTCACCGGCCCCTCCGCCAAACAAATCCACAAACAATGCAGCGGCACTCTGACAATATGCAAGTACGGCAGTAGAGAGCACGAGTGCGACTGTTGAGAGAATAACCCAATATCTCCGCCTGAACTTGGAATGTGATGAATCAGAGATGGCACCTATCACGGAGATTATCGTCTCGCGATATCCACGTAAAAAAGACGAAGCAACGTACCAATAAGGGGTTGGGCGATCAGCCCACTGATAGGGCCAGCAAGCCAGACCAGACTTGTCACTTGTTCGGATATGCCCAGGGACAGGAGGAACGGCGTGCCATATCTACACATGCGAGTGTCATTTTCCACCACGCCTCGTACACGCTTCGTTGACACATACCCGAGCTCAACAGTCCATGCGATCTGAGCTCCCGCCATAGAAATGCTGAGCGTTATGAGGTTCCATGTGCTCAAAAGATGGCGCGTGTGTTCGGCTGGAACCGTCAAGTGCTTTCCGGAGTCGACAGTACTACTGTATGAGACTGCTGTTTCAGATGAGGGCTCGGAGCCCTGTGCATGCTGGTCAGAGGTTGTGCGTTGCCTGTGCCGTGCGGCGGGCCATGCAATTTGTGATGTTGGGTCGGGGTCGGCATCGACGTTGTAGGGAATAGCCATAGAGCCAGGCTGGTGGGGGGAGAGAAGGAATTAGTTTGGGAACATAAACGACCAAGAAGCGGGACAGAAGTTGTTCGACACCCTTAAGAACCGAACAATCACCAACTTGGCCGTAATCGGCATTCTCCGGGACGACGCGTGCTGATGCAATGTATGTATACTAGTACTACAGCCATGTACCCACGTAGAATGTACCATACAAGTCCTTACATGCTAGTCCGACAACAACGCTTCATGATGAATACAGTAAATGATACAGGCTCATCCTCGAATGGACGTTGTCGAAGACCCCCTTCGATGTCCCTTGTGTCCTTGCTCGGGAAGCGGCGGTGGAGCGGGTTTCGACAACAAATTAAAGGGTAGACGCCGTGTGATAGCAGCCGCAGCTGAAGACGAAGCACTACGATTGTTCTTTCTTGGCGGTTCCGGAAACTGCGCGTATCGTGTGGACGGTCCAGTGTATATTTCCGGCTCTTCAACCAACTTTTCCTCATAGCGAGGACAGTCAGAGGAAGACGCCCGAGAGACAATGGGGGTGGGAGAAAGAGATAACTGTCCGGGACGTGTACTGCTGGGATTAGTCCCCGCTCTATTTCGTGATGCATCATTTTGCGCCGGCTGCGTAGATACGGGAACAGGGGAGGGCGAACTTCGCAGTTGTGCAGCGGAAAACGACGGTCGCAGGAGCCGTCGGGGAGCCGTCGTCCCCGTGATGGCTAGTGAAGAAATGCCATCAAGTTCATCTCCGCTGCCCGATGGTCCTACCGAACCGAATGCCGGTCCAGCTTGCGATCTGTTATCCGTTGAAGACGTTCCGGCGCTCCCACTTCGGTTCCGTCTCATGTACTTTTCCATTTCGTCGGCATCCCGTTCTCGCATCCGATTGACAATGGGCGATAATGATGTTTGAGGTGGGGGGTTCAGGGACAGCGACTGCGACGGTCCAGGAGAAGGTACAGAGAAGGTACCAGTGCTACTTGCAGACGAAATATTGTCTGGTCTCTGTGGCGGCGAATGCAAAATTTGAGGGGGTTGTCTAGGGTAATGAGATGCAGAGGAGGATAGCGAAGATAAGCTCGTGGTCATGTTGGGTGCCATCCCAACACTGTCAACGTCGCCGCTGTCCGAAGTCGCTGTTGTGCGACTCCCACCAGAACCGCTCCGCACGCGCGCAGTGACGCTTTCAAAGTCTTTTGGCTTGATGGGTAGGTGAGCGGTCCGGTCCACTGCAAGCCCGCCTCCCCATTCGCTCCCTCTGGCAGCAGCTTGGGCAAAGACCATGCGGCGAGCCTTTTTGTTGTTCTCAAATTGAGAACGTGCAGAGTCCTGCAATGTGTCTCTAGTGTTGAACCTGCCGATGACCGTTGGAACGCTTCGGTCGAGGCAAGACGGCTACTTACGAGTAAGCATAGTCCGAGGCAGTGAACCCATCGTTGTTGCGCGCAGCGAACTGACAACCCCGTTCAATCAACAGTTGGACAACCTGAATCGCATGATGAACGAGACACAGAAAGGACGTCAACTTGGTCCCCGTACCGGTATCTGACCCCAAGAGCTGGAACTAATAGCACAACCGTTGGCTTGGTCTGGCTTAGATAAAAGATGAAACTCACTAGTGAAGCGGGGTGTTGCCCTTATTATCAGCCAGGTCAAAATCAGCGCCCAAGTCACACAGCATCTAATAACAGACCAGCGAGGGAAAGTAAGAAACTAACAGGCGGTAATTATGGAGTTCGGAGCCCACGCACGCGTACGAGTTCTTCGTTTCCTTTGAGAGCGGCCATATGAAGTGCAGTCTTCCCCTGAGAATTGGACCAGTCGAGGATCCATGGATACCGGTCATAGTATAGCCGGGCCATGCGCAGAGCGGCACCCATCTGGTCGACTTGCGAGGGACCGGGTGCATACGGATTCGGTGGTGGTGGTTTGAAATCAGCGAGAATCATGAGAATCGTATTGTTCTCTGCATCCTGCTCGCCAGGGCGTAAACCCGAAACAAATGCGTAGGGGTGCACAGGATACATACTCTGCTGAGTTCTTCATCGTCATGGCCGGCAGTAAGTAGGAACTCGAATGTTTCCTCGTGTCCAAGAGAGGCAGCCCATGCTAGAGACGTGTAGCGCTTCGCGCCGGGGTCAGGATTGCGCATATCCGTCCTTTGTATGAGTCTCTTGACGAGAAAGAGATTGTTCTCTGAAAGAAGGTAAGGGATCGTGGCGAAGAGCACTTGAATACTTGCCTTTGACTGCTCTTCGAAGTCTCGCCGTGGCATCTTTCTCTGCCATGGAGGGGAAGATGAGAGAAAGGAGATGAAGATGTGTGAGGATAAATAATGTAACTGTCCAGACAATTGGACCTGTCCCGAGTTGGCGGGACAGGTCACGTGGGCTATATTGACAGCCAATCATTTCCGCTTTTTGTGCGGTTGACGTCCACCATGCCCAAGGTCGTCTCCCGCTCAGCCGTCTCTTCGTCTACGGATGGTGAGTCCGTTTGCCTGTGCAGACTTGACCCCGTAACAATTGTTGCGACGCTTTTTTTCACACTTGTGGCATCGTGCCACAGCTCAGCCAACGGCGTCGGCAACGACAGCTCTCAGGGTGTATTGTGAGTCACGTCGGTCCCTTTTTAGCCTTACCTCCACTGATCCCGTCGGCTCCATAGACTGCATCTGTGGGGAATTTATTGTGGGTCGAATCACCTCTTTCACTTGCTCGGTATGCCGTTCAATTCATGTAGCTTGTCATCGAAAAAAGTCTCGCAGAACTCCCAAAGCGCCAAACAGATGGAGCTACTATCATTCGTTCTCAGGATAGTGACACAAAGAAAGCGGTGGTGTTCAAGCTGAATGCCAACCCTGTCGAGCCTGTGCTTGTTGAAAGGTACGAAGTCGCACCCTCATGACGTGAAGCGCTATGATTGCGATGACTACTGGTCTTTTATAGGTCAGGAGGACATGAAAGGCAGTACAGATTCTCATGTCCTCGCTGCAGCCTATTGGTCGGATATCAATCGTTTCCGCCGCCCGTCAGATCTGTACCTTATCTGTACATCTTGAAGGGCGCTCTGACGCCAGTTCAAGGCCAAGTTCCCAAGGATGCGTTTGATTTGGAGATAGTGCGACCATAGCTGACGTCTGACGTGCACTGGACCCAAATCGTTTCCTTCCAAGTTGCGCAATATATTTTGACTTCTCTACATGGCACTACCCACTCGTAAAGTGATAAATCGCAATGGGAAATATTTGATGCATTATGGCGATGCATTACAAATTGGATCGACTATGAGAGCACTGGGTGGTAGCGAACGTCAGTGAATCTGGGAAAATTGCAGGTTTCAACGGCTCAGCTACCGTTGTAGAAACAAAACTCACAAAACACAAGTCAATGACGAGTGTTTTCATACAGTGTGAATAAAGAAGTCATCACCGCCGCAGATGGAAGAAAATTTTCAGAATTCAATACACTCACATTTGAAGATATTACGCCACTAGGTCAGCGAGGTTTGAGTTGTGAAGATAGAGAAAAGAGTCAAGACACGATTCAATTTGCTTGGCTTTGTTTGTTTCACAAGTCTGCAAATAGATGCAAACAACCGTCGATGTACCGTGACCGTTCTGGTTAATTCCGACAGGTTAGACTGTGACTAGACCGCCAGTATACTACTGAGTTGTGGTGCTGGTGGCGGGAAAGATTTTTGCTTCGCCATCATGGGCGCCGCAGTTATTTCCCAACGACTTATGGCAGAGATTCTTATTATTACCGTTGGCACGTCGCCACCGGCTCCCTTTCGCCAGCGACCGTCCGGTGATGAACTTTTGAGTTTAGGATTGGAAGTCGATGTGTACATTTCCGGCAGAAGGAGGTAGAAATTACATGATTGAGCAGGAGACATTTTTGGTAAACACGGGTATATTGCATTCAAGGTGTCACTTGCTAAGCCGGAAATGGTTCGGTTTTATTATCATTCGGTTCGGTCAGGTTCGGTCTTGGGGTCCGTCTCAGAGTGCCTGTTTAATTAAGGGCATCGCCTCGGACACAATTCAAACTGGTTTCTTAGGGATACAACAGCCACAATGCTAACATTCATTCATATACAATACAGCAGGGAACGTAGTCTTCCTTCTTGCAACCTGAACTTATCCTGAAACGAGCGTAATGCGTGATGAGCGAATGGAAAGACGAAGGAGCGTGTGTTCTGACGAAGCCGCGGGATCGGAATGCGTCAGTTTCTGCGATCAACCAGCAGTATACCACCAGGCAGAGCCGGAGACGGAGTTGAGCTGGGCTGGTATGCACTCATCGAGAGAGGGCCGACGTTTGATACCGAGGACGCTAAACTTGCAAGCTGAGATGCTGCAGGCGGGGACATGGGCACTGCGCTTGCGGAAGACACGACGCTTGAAGGTACCGGGGATTGGAAAGTGCCAGGGAAGAGATTGGCGCGCAAGGCGTGGACGAGATCATGCTGAGCGGTATCGCCATGTATATCAAACAAGTTGATACCACCCATGCCCATCTTCTTGACCCAAGCTGCCTTGATGCCGAGGGATTCGATGTCATCATATGAGATGACCTGTTCAGCCGAGCTGGAATGAAGGTAAGGGGTCGCGGAGCATTCGTCCCATTCACGGGTGAAACCTGACGACGGAGCTACACGGAAGGATCCGTTTGGATATTGCGTAAGGATGCCTTGATTGACGAGGGACGAGAACTGGATTTGACCGCTACCGTCTTCGGAATAAGCACGAGAGGGGGAGCGAGCGGATAGCCTTCTAGCATCGGACTCGATAATGTAGCCATATGCAGGGACGCCGAGGACGATCTTGGTTGCAGGGAATCCGGCTGAGGTCCAGGCATTGTAACCACCGACGGCATTCTGGGAAGGCTGTGATGAGTTTCCACAAGCGTTGGAGAGGGGGGCATTTGGACCAGGGGGTCGATGGGCTAGAAAGAAGGTAGTTTGACGGAAAACGAGGGACAGAGAGAAAAGAGCATACTTGTATAGGTATCGTAATTCATGAGGGTGATCCAGTCAACAAAGTGGGAGAAAGCGGATACGTCCGTCATTGGCTGACCGTCCGGGCCGACAAAGGTGGAATCTTGTACGGCAGCGGATATCAGGGCACCTGCAGGGAGCCTCTGTCGAAGGAGCTTAAAGAACTGGAGCATGTTCTGGGAATCGGTGGCGCTTTCGGTGTTTCCCTGTTGGGCAACTTGGCCTGGGTACTCCCAGTCGATGTCGATACCGTCGAGATCGTAATGGTTGTAGACGTCGAGTATACTGTTAGCAAAAACTTGCCTACTCTGGGTGGTTGCGACCGCGTTTGAAAAGTATCTGGTGGAGGGGGTAAGGGGGTGATGCGAGCAAGGGGAAGGGACTGGCCTGCTTCCGGTCCAGCCACCGACGCTGAGCATGACCTTTGTTGAGTTACCGTGCGCTACGGGAACAAGATTTGCGAGCAAAGTTGGGGCCTGATCGGTGTCCCAACTTAACTGATAATCCTGATCTGGAAGAGCGAAAGCAAATATGACAGCGTCAAATAAGGAATAATCAATAGCGTTTGGGGGGGCCCAGTCTGCATAGTAGGTCAAGACGCGAGGACGGTCGGTAGGCCTGTGGTTGAAGGAGCGTGTGTGCGATGAGGGAAAGGCGAGGGAAAAGAAGGGCAGGAAAGCTGCGAGAAAAAGCGAGAACAACATGGCGAAGAGGAGAGAGGGGATGGAGAAGGACGTGGGCCAGCCACGAAGAAGTATAGAGGGGGGCTGACCATGTCAGCTTTGTAGGTGGATCCGAACTCGGACCGGATTGACCAGAGTCACAGCCACAAGCCATGGTTCCGTTCCCGGCTACGATATAAAGCCGTCCCCGGGTTGGGCATATCCGCTAATCTTCTTCCATGTCCTGTCCTTCTCCTCCTCCCCTGCCCTCCCCCGTCCTCATCCCAACGCCACTCCCTTCCCCGCCCTTCTCCAAAAAAGTGTCTACCCCCATCCTTCACAAGACCCGCTCTCATCACACCCTCCGTCGCGTCTCCAGCGCGCCCCGTGTACGCGCAGACAACACCGCACCTCGCACGATAAAGCACACACTCTCTCACATTCCACCTCGTTGCCGTTCTCCCCCACCCTGCCCTGCCACGCGCTCTCCGCCTCCTCCTGTCCCTCCCATCCCGGCATTTGTCCTCTCCACAAATCACTCCTTTTCAGTCTGGGATCGCATCCCTCCCTTTGATCTCTGACTTGATCATCATGCCGAGAACCGCGCGGACATCTGTTGTAAATCTCAACCGGAGGCCCTTTGTCGTACACGATCCGGAGGGATGATGGATGATCATTCAAATCATCCGTGCCGCACGCAATCACTCCTTTTGCCCTGGACAACTGCATCAATCTTCTACCGAGGGTCGTGTTCTACCATTGTACTCAAGCTCATCGCTTTACCATGCCATTCCTTCAACCACCACTGTCATCACTTGCTCTCAACCTCCTTTCTCTTTAGATTCGTACACCCATCTCCCTTGTACAGTCAGCATTCGCACTCTTTTATTCGACTCACGTACATCTTTACGGTAACCTTCATCTCTAAACTTTCCTTAATCCCGCTTTACATAATTGAACCATCTCGCTTCCGTCCATGCTATCAATACTTGTCATTCATTCAAACTTGTGTACTCGGCTTGCCATATGTGACACCTCAGTTGCTCAGCCTTGTTGGCACTTTCTCACATGGCTTCGTCCGAACAGAGATTACTCCGCCTAAGTGCTTCCCGGATGCCAAGGTCGCGCCGTCAATCATCGCATAAATAAAGTACCATATATCGTATAGCCCAGAATATAGCTCGGGCGGCCGTAGGTTATAGGGATACAGGTCTAGAAGAAAAGAGCGCCTGTCAGCTAATGATACAAGAATGTCAGCGTAACGAAAATTTCTCATACCAAATACACTATGTCAGGCCGGCGTCCCATCCAAGATGTATAGGTGAGAAAACAAAAGAGAAGCAACTCAAAGTCCCATTCTTTCTGCCAACGTCCGATCTCCTCCTGCATATGGATGATTGAACCCACGATTTCTGCGGCCCGTTCCACCTCCGCCTCCTGTGCCGTTTCGCCGCGAGAATCGATCTCGGTCACGGTCACGGTCTCGTTCCCTTTCTCGATCGCGTTCTCGGTCTCGGGCACGCTCCTTCTCGCGTTGACGTGGACGATCTCTTTCTTGCGGAGAACGCGGTCGAGTACGTGAATCTTCGTCAATGTCCATTTTTGTGTTGTTCTTGGGACGAATCTCAGAAGGCGAAATGCGAGGCGAACGAGATGGCTCATGTTTGACTGAGGCATGTGTTTTTGATGGGGGAAGCGACACATTCGACTGGGCTGGCGATACCTTGGTATCAGACAGCCGTGGCTTCTTGTGTGCTCTGGGGCCGGTGGGAGGTGGCTTGGATAATCCATTCGTGGCCGGTATGTGTGACGGAGGATGGTATGAATCACGAGATGGTGGTGGATGGTGTACTTGCGAATTCATCTGCTTCTGCCGCAAGGAAGATTGGAAGCTTTGATACGACTTGTCCAATTCAGTCCTAAAGACGGGTGAATGTATGCAAAGGCTCGGATCAGGGTATTGTCTTACGAGAGAGATGTGATCACTTGATGTGACTCTGACAAAGGTGCGTGGTTAATGCAAGCATGCATCAGCACGAATAAGGTCACCTCGGAGTGCGCTCTCTAGTCTATCCACCACACGTCGGAGTCCTCGAACCTCCTCTTTCAATTTTCCGGTTTCACCGTGTTTCAAGAGGTCGTACAACTCGTCGTTCTCCTCCTGGAGCAAGCGTACGCGTTGGGTTAACGCAGTACTAACCGTGCTCGAGGAAGAACCAGCAGGTCCACCGGTGGAAGCTGCCTTGTTGACGTGAGGTAGTAGCACGGACACTAGTGTGGGGGGTAACGTAATAGGATCCGACGTAGACGGTTGGGGTTGTACGGTCAGATACTGGCGAAGTCGTGAAATCTCTGTCTAAAGGGGCCAAGGAGTGGGTCAACAGACAGCCCGAGAGGAAACGGGCGCTCTAGAATCAGTCTCACCGTGAGTTCTGCAACCTGCGCATCTCGTTTTCTAAGAGCAGTCTCGAGCTCTATCTCTCTTGATGTAGGCAAGTCCATGACCCGGCGAACGGGAGATTTGTAAGGTCGAACCTGGACGAAGAAGACGACGCCGCGGTGTGGTTGGTGGCAAGACCTAACGCGCCTCTTCCACTTTTGAGCGCATGCCGTAAATGGTAGTGGCTGTGAACTTGAACTCACTCTGAAAAGACTTTGCAGGAATCCGACTAGGTAACCAGAGAGTACCACCCTGTTGGCGTTCCTTGTACCCATTCGGGGTTGGTCTCATGGTTACCTGTTGTTTCTCGAATACACGCCGAGTTCCTCGTGGATGGTACACTGGTGCGTGACTAGCACTCAAAGCTTCAAAGCTTCATGGCTGTCCACCAGACAACTCTAGCCACCTTGGCTTGCTCGATGCTCGCTGTGCCGACTCAATGGAGACATGGTGACATCATCTCACGTGTTCCCGCCGATCGGTGCCAGCGATCGGGCAGTCCGACACCAGCGCATTTCTCACTCTTTCCACCATGTCCAAGAGAGCCTGCAGTCCGTCTCCCGCTAACTTTTCAAAGAGGGGAAGGACTGTTCCTTCGTTTATGCCCAAGAAAATCGCTACAGCAGGGGCAGCAGCGTCGGTCCAAGACAACCCTCCTTTCTTGAGGTTGCTCGCCGAAATGCGTAAAGTGGTTCCAAACCCACAGCCTGGAAAATCGATAGTGTATTGGATGCGGATGGGGGACTTACGCAGTACGTTGGTTTTAATACAAAACTGACGTCGTTTAAACATATGGATTACCGGCAGTCGTGGACAACAGGGCGCTCGCGGCGGCCTCTAAACAAGCTATCCAGAGCAAGATACCCCTCATCGTGTTCTTCTTTTTCAGTCCCCAAGACTATATTGCCCATGATAGGGGCAGGCGGAGAATCGACTTTGTGCTTCGCAATCTATCGGATATCAAAGTAATGCTCTATTTTCAAACCGCTGCGGCTTCGAGCTTGCTTACGTCCTATAGGAGTCGCTTGCGGAACTTAATATCCCTCTGCTCACGATATCACATTCTCCTCGACGAACTATCCCTTCTAAAGTTATTTCACTTCTGCAGTCCCTGCACTGTACTAGGCTGTTTGCCAACCTGGAATATGAGATAGACGAGCTCAGGCGCGACTTGGAAGTCCTTGTCCTCTCGAAGGAGAAAGACATTCAGCCGCATTACTTTCATGATAGATGTATCATTGAGCCTGGCTTCATCAAAACGAAGGACGGTAAGACACACATGGTATGACCCTTTCTGTCTCTCCATGCCACCATATTCACCTTGTGTTTGGCAGGTTTACTCTCCTTACCAAAGAATCTGGATTGCTAAGCTCAACGAGAAGCTCAGTACATACCTCGCAGAGTCTCCTCTCCCTCAGGCGAACCCGAGATCTACCCGAACGGATCCAACATTCGGCCCACTGTTTGATATAACTGTACCCCATTCCCTGGAAGGGTTTGAGTTAGACCCTGTCGACAGGGAAACGATGGTCAAAGTCTGGCCGGCCGGGTCGGCCGCTGCTCAAGAGGTTGGATTGTTTCAGCTATAATCTTGCTCGCATCTCTCATCTTCGACGTCCAGATACTCTCCCGTTTTCTCAACACGAAGGCGAGAGCCTCACAGTTAGGTACCGTGGACCCGTTGGCGGATGGTGCGGAAGCATCCGATAAACGGAGTCGTATTGCGATGTATGACAAAAAAAGAGACAGGGGTGATGAGGATACGACTTCCAGACTTAGTCCCTATCTCTCTGCTGGCATCATATCGCCTCGGGAATGTATTCGCGCCACGATGACTCTAGCTGGGTTGCAGAAGGTGGATGCTGGACGAACTACGGGCATCGGTCGCTGGGTGCAAGAGCTTGGTAAGTGCGAGTCTACGACGTGAAATTTATTTTTCTCATATATTATGCAGCCTGGCGAGACTTTTACACGAACGTATTAGCGAATTTTCCTCGAGTATCAATGGGGCGACCATTCCAGGAGAAATTGGCGAATGTCAAGTGGGAATCCAATGAAGAGCACCTCGCCGCATGGAAGCAAGGAAAGACTGGAATTCCCATCGTTGACGCAGCCATGCGCCAATTGAACACAATGGGTAATCTACGCTTGGAGAACGAGGCCTGTCAACGCGTCTAACTTTTCCTTCAGGCTGGATGCATAACCGGATGCGAATGGTCGCCGCGATGTTTCTCACCAAGGACTTGATGCTAGACTGGCATCTAGGAGAACAAGTGAGTAATTTAATCCCCTCCTTTGCGTGCAGCTCGTTCATTCTGAACAGTATTTCATGGAACAACTCATCGACGGCGACCTAGCCAGCAATAATGGGGGATGGCAATGGAGTGCATCTACCGGTGCTGACCCTGCGCCCTATTTTCGGATTTTCAACCCATATACGCAGAGTCCAAAGGCAGATCCTACGGGTGATTACATCCGCATGTACGTCCCTGAACTGAAGAACTTACGAGGGCTGGGTGGGTTTTTCTTTATCCCGGTAAACATACTGGCTGAGCATGAAACAGAACTTCACAATCCACCCACAAAAGTCGCGGAAAGGTTAGGATATCCACGGCCCATTGTTGTACATGCGGAGATTAGGGAGAGAGCGATCAGAAGGTACAAAAATCCGGGTCGAGAGTGAATGCATCTTGTACTCTATAATTCACCAGTGTATGTGTTAGGGGTGTTTGTTTCCCAAAAAGGCATAGTAGAAATTTGTCCGTGAACCATTTGTCTCGCTTCAAGTTGGTGTTAACTCGGCGGACATGGACTCGAAGCTCAATTCCCTGACATCGCGCGTGATCGAATCTAACCACGCGCGAGGGGAGGCAGAAAACGATGATGACACCATCTTCGCAGAACTGGAGGCAGAAATCGAGAATGACGATTCAGTTGCATTCCGAGAGCACGGACTTGAACAACTCAGACTACAGTGTGTACTGGATCCTATCACCGAGATTCCAAACCGTAATTCACAGATACAATCAGAGCTAATAAGCTGAAGGAGATGCACCAGAATGCTCACGGCTCTTATACCGAGGTCACCAACGAGAAAGAGGTCATTCGCATAAGTGCGTAAGTCATGTCTCCAGAAAATTCAAGACAGCATCAGGATAAAGATTCAATACATGACCAGCAATGAACCTCGCTGCATAATACATTTCTACCACAGCAGTTTTCGAAGATGTGAAATCATGGACAAGCACCTCACCGTAAGAAGTCTGCCAGGATCCTGCTTGCCCCACTGACAGTCCTCCCAGTAGAAATTGGCGCCAAAATACTTTGCCACGCGCTTTATCCGTGTATTTGTGGAAAATGTGCCATGGTTGGTCGAACGACTGTCCATTCAAGTTTTGCCATGCGTAATGTCCTTTGTGGATGGTGTCTCAAAAGATCGGTGGGTTTCCGGTCCGAGTTAGAGTCGATTCATTTTGCTCACCATTTCTGTGTTTTTCCAGCCTCGTTGGATTCGAAGAGCTGGGAAATAACGATGCGTTCGAAACCGCTGTTCTCGAGCTCAGACTTTCGCAAAGTGGTGAGCTCGTTTTCGGCTGTATATCTCATATTGCGTTTGTTGATACATCTCGCAACAGGCGTGTTGCAAAAGGCTGAGAATCCAGCGTTCAATGTCACGTACTCTGTCGGTCATGGTGGGTCAGCCAAGGGTAAACTCAGAAAGGGTAATGAGGATGACGACGACTTTGACCTGGATGATTGATTTATCACTGCTCTGTACTAGTACATGCTCGACTGTAGTGATTTCCTAATCGAGCGAGCTGTTAGCCACTGGCTTGAACTCGGGAATGTACTTATGTTTGTTGATTCCATCACATCATGAAGCTCGTCGGAAAGTATATCGACAAAAGCGGCACAGTAAGCCTTCTATTTTGTTTCCAAACGCATCGCTCACCAAGCCAGGGCCATGTCACCCTTCGTCCTGAAGATGACGAAGATATGTGGCATCTGTATAATCTCATACAACAAGACGATCTGATCAGAGCTCCTGCTATTCGGTACGAACTCGCACTGAACCTCTTTGTCGTGGGGGTGTGACTGATGATTGCAGACGAGTGCAGAACGTATCAGCGACTGGTTCTACCGAGTCCCATCGGATCAGACTCAACCTGACACTCCAAGTCGCTAAAGTGGAGTACTCTTCCTCTAGCTCCCAATCTTCTACAACGGATCAAGCTTCATCCCCAACCTCGTCGTCCTCCGCACCACCACCCGTTACCGCCGCACTCCATATATCCGGCCGTGTGACCTCCGAAAACGAACATGTTCGGATGGGGGCTTTCCACACGCTGGATATCGAGCCAAACCGTAATGTCCGAATTGAAAAAATCGAGGGATGGGACAGCATAGCTCTGGCCCGCGTCGAAGAGTCCTGCCTACCTGGGCGCGGGGCGGAGGTAGGCGCAGTCGTCTGCGGTGAAGGAACCGCCGCGTTTTGCCTGTTGTCCCAGCATCTGACCGTCATCGCACACCGACTCTCTGTATCAATACCACGCAAGGCCTCTGCACCTGGAACATCCCAGCACGAGAAAGCGATGGCAAAGTTCTACACGATGGTCTACGATGCGTTCGTTCGACATATCCCTTTCTCCAGTCCAAATTTACGCGCCATCGTCTTCGCTAGCCCTGGTTGGGTTAGAGATGCAGTCTATTCCACGATGATAAACGAAGCTGGGAAGCGAAATGACAAGCTATTGGCGAAATCGATACGGGAGAAGGGTCTCAAAGTTCATATTAGCAGTGCACACGTCCACAGCTTGATGGAGGTGTTGAAGAGTCCAGAAGTACGTTTTGGTCCCGATCGCAAGTTCACTTGCCTATGTTTGTAGATCGTCGCCCAGTTGAAGGAGACAAAGTTTGCTCGTGAAGGGATTGTCCTAGATAGGTTAATTCGGCGACTTTGCGGTTGGGCATGGTTCCTCAAAGTTTATAGGTTCTTCAAAATGCTAGGATCGGATGAAATGCGTGCATGGTATGGTCCAGAGCATGTCTTTCTAGCCGCGGATCGAGGGGCGGTTGGTACGCTTCTAATTTCGGATGGGCTTTTCCGGTACGAGAGCGCATATTTTCTCTGAGTACTCAAGATAAAGAGGCTTGTGCAGTGCGAGTGATCCAAAGACCAGGAAGCGGTATGTATCATTGGTTGAAAGTGTACAGCAAAAAGGAGCGGAAGTGGTAATCTTCTCCAGTATGCACGAGTCCGGTCAACGTGCGTATGAAGCTTCTGCAGCTGTATAATGTCTGATCTTCATGCAGAGCTGAATCAACTAACTGGAGTCGCTGCAATCCTAACTTTCCCGCTTGACATCGAGGTCGTGGAGGCAGAAGAAAAGGAAGCAGCTGAAGAGGCTGAGCGGCAAAGGCTAGAAGGAGAGGAGGAGGGAGAGGGAGAGGAAGCGGTGGGATAATGAACTTTCGTCGGCCAGAACCATTGACAATCGTGCACCTTAATCACGATCCCTAGCGCCAAAGGCATATTGATTTTTGGTTCTTCGAGTGTACAGAAATTATCTTGACAAACGTCTTTCGTAGGCTTCCCAGCCCGCAGCTTGGTATCGCTGAGCTTGCCTTTGGACCTCCTCGACATCGATGTCACGACCAGTGCCAAAAATCCCCCTGCCTACGATGATTACATCGCATCCGCAGTCTGTAACCACCTCGGCCGGCGTGCGATACTGTTGTCCCATAGCATCGCCCTTGGTATCCAATCCTACGCCAGGGGAGAGGATCAAGAAGTCCTCATCACCGACCTCGTCGGTCTCACGCGCCCCGATGCCTTCCATTCGATGCTGGGCGATAAATCCGATAACGAAATCACGTCGAGCCCGCGCCATTCGAACTGCGTCCTCCGTGTATGCGCCAGTTGTAAGGGCGCCTTTTGAGCTCATCTCAGCAAGCAAAATTAGCCCTCTCTCAAGAGGAACACCGACTGATGCAAGGCCGGTGATGATGGAGGGACCTGGTACGGCGTGCGCGTTTGTTATATGCGCCCAGCTAGCGATCCTGTAAATTCCACTGGAGTATTGCAGTGCGACAGTGTTACCTCGGATGAAGCTTAGCGTAGAAGGGAGATCGGTGAACCAGAGGAGTCTCACCTATGTCAGCGAACTTGCGATCCTCGAAAATCAAGAACTCGTGCTTGTTGCTGAGCGCCTGCAACTCCTCGATGACGGATGGGTCGTAGTCCTCCAAGATGTCGACGTGGGTCTTATCGTCAGAGCCGTGAGCAGCGATTTAGTGAGGAAAGAAAGAGCGATATGCCTTTATGAGACAGACATAGGGTCCAACGGCGTCGATGATGGCAAAGAAGTCTTTCTTTCGAGTGACATCGACGCTGACGGAGAGGTTGGACTTCTTCTTTGCCATGATATACAGCAGGGCTCGCGCAGCAGGATTGTAGTGTCTCTGAGCACGATCCTCATAACTGCATAGATGAGGCGACAACATGACAGGCTCGGGTAAGTAAGGAAGCTGAGACTGAATTGGTGACCTCGATGTCGGCTTCCGTCCGTGAACGCGAGGACGACGACGGCGAGGCTAGATCCTCGAAACGAACCAAGACAGCCGAGTCCGACGTCGTTGGCAACGCATCGAACGAAGCAGAATCAATCCTTCCACCCAGCCATGTTCTCTTGGGCCTCAGCGTACCCGAGACCACGTCCAATGGACTTCGTCAGCTACTGGAGTGCGACGTCGGAATTTCTGAATACATTAGTCGCGATCTTCTCCCAATACACGGCATCATCAAGCAACGGTGAGCGACTCTCCCTGCTATTGTATCAACGCTCACGCTGGCCATAGATTCACAGACTTTCTGGTCAATGAAGTTGACTTGGATCATCAGGTAGTGCACATCAAGTCGCTTGGATCACCGGGGCCAAAGAAAGAGAAGGTGGCTGAAGACACTACCGACATTCAGGACGGTGACACCCACGAGCAGGCGGGGCCATCGCAAACACGTCAGTCAGACGACACCGTTACACCAAACCTCCGCGAACAGCATGGAAGCCAGACGGACGCAGACGCGAACGACGACGTCACATGGGACGATACATTTGAATCGTTGTTGTCGCCCTTCCTCCCTGAAGTATCGATTGCCGAACTCAAAAAAATGTACCTCGAAGGTCGCGAACCTCCGCGAGTCAGCGATGGCGGCTGGGCAGGCAGGGTGCAGAACAAGTCAGAAGACGTCGACATGGCCGAACAAGATGCTCTTCCCCACCAAGACAATGGGGCCCAGTCCTCTGATGCAAGACGGAGCAAGTCTCAAAATACTCGTGGAGCAAGAGGGAGACAAAGAGGTCGCGGTGGTCGTTCAAAAGGCAGCGAACGGGAGGACCACCGGAAGGTCCTCAGCGAAGTGTGTTATCTAGCGAGGCAGTTTAGTCACTTCTCACATGAAAGGTGTAGCCTATCAGCTCGAAAGCTACACGGACGGCTCTTCACCAGGTAGTGCGAAAGCTATTCAAGGGTAAACTTGAAAGCGAAACGGATATATCCGCCCCAGCTGGCGAGGAAGGCTCCCGAATTACCATCAAGTGGTCAAGAATGGGAGGCGGCCGCGGAGGTACCCGAGGTAACTATCAAAAACTTTCAGATATTTGTTCTGACTCGTTTATTAGCTCGAGGGGAACGACCGCAGCGTGGGGACTACCCACCTTACATTCACTTCACATTACAGAAGACGAACCGCGACACACAGGACGCGCTCGCGTATCTGTCCCGTACATTGCATGTCAACGTCAAGGACCTCTCTGTCGCCGGTACGAAGGATAAGAGGGGCGTCACAGTGCAACGTGTATCATTACGACGTGGCAACAAAAGCGTCGAAGACGTGTGGAAAGCTGCCAATCAAATTGGTCGGCGTTCAGTTCACGAGGCGGCTACTCAAAGGGGAGAGCGTGGCGTTCGCATTGCGGACTTGAACTATCGCAAAGCGAGCCTGGAACTTGGTATGCTTAAAGGCAACGAGTTTGTGATTACTCTACGGTTAGCACATTCTCCGCTCCACATGATCAGCTCAAGTCTAATGCAGTCACACTTAGGAATGTACAAGTTGATTCAACGGACACCCTTGATTCAGCTATGAATAGCATAAAACGAAATGGATTTATCAACTATTACGGTAGAGTCCACAGTGCGATACTTTTAATGCGAAAACTGACCTCCTACAGGCATGCAGCGGTTTGGTACGGCTGCAGTTCCTACACACACCATTGGCTTAGCCTTTCTCCGATCTGATTGGCACAGAGCTGTTTCTTTGATCCTTCAGGTACGGCCTGGCGAACATCCGGATGTCGTCGCCGCCCGTGAAGCTTGGCTGGTTGATCGCAATTTGGACCGTGCTCTCGCGCTTATGCCTCGTCGCGTAGTTGCAGAGAGGTGCATATTAGAAAGCTACAAGAAGCAGGGTGGCGAGACCAGAAATGCTATGGGTGCTCTCTCGACTGTGAGTCGTACTATCGTTTGATTTTGAATGGGAGACCAAACATGCACTACACAAGATTCCGCGTAATCTCAGGTTGATGTACATACACGCATACCAGTCATACGTGTGGAACGCCATCGTATCGGAACGCATCCGCAGGCATGGTGCCGATAAGGCAATCCCGGGGGATTTGGTATTCGAAGAAGAATCAACAGACAAAGCAGCACTGGGTGACTCACACATAGATATGGATCAACCCGGCTGATGAACACGGTGCGTTCTTTGCTCTCCCTATCAATTGTGTCTGATCTGCCATCTTAAAACGATAGCGTTCCAAGAAAAGCTCGTAAAGTGCCGTGGGTTCCACCCAAAGTAAAAACTCTTACTGCAGAGGATGCCCACAAATACTCGATCTTTGATGTGATCATGCCACTGCCTGGGAGAGATGTAGAATATCCCGGCGGCCCGCTTGGGGAACGGTATCGCGAATTCTTGAAAAGAGACGGGCTGGATCCCGATAATTTTATTCGTAAGCAAAAGTGAGGAGTCTCTCCCTGTACCGTGTATTTGATTGTATAACGGCCATTCAGGGAGTACACCCTCAACGGATCCTACCGAAAGATTCTTCAGCTGCCGAAAAATTTGACATGGTCCGTCCTCCGATATACAGATCCCGATGTCGCGCTGGCGCAGGCGGACGAGGACAAATTGTTGGGCTTTGATCCACCAAGTGTAGCGGAGGACGGCAAGTTCATGGCTTTGCGGATCAATATTACACTTGGGACAGCGGCTTACGCCACCATGGCCCTTCGTGAACTCACCAAAACAGAGACAAGCTCACATTTCCAAACCGAACTCACGCAAGCCTCTGAGGATCAGCAATTCCGGGGTATCGGAATCCCAAGCACCGAGGAGATTGAAGAGGAGATTGCAGAGATGGAAAAGTAGCCGCGATCGGATCTACATAAAATGACCCCAAGTTGTGCACCACCAGAACCCTTATGCTGTCGTGCAGTATGTAAAATCACGAGGATGTTGTCTTGTGTCCAGAGCAGAATGTTGAGATGCTGCCAAGAACAAACAATGATTTTTGCGTTGACCTGCACCGCTGCGCGTTCTCTAGGCAGTGTCTACCCAAAACGTCCAATACCCAACCCACACTCTTTAAGTTTACACCTGCCCATAAAATGGGCAAGATAGAGAAGATCGTCTTCTGGTCTTTAGTACTAGATCTTTTTGGCAAGTCCACTTCTGGCGTTCATGGCTCACAATTGGTTGACGTGCTCCGGCGGAAGCCTTTACAATCCCACTTCCTCTTTTCCCTCGAATAATCGAATGGTATACGGTGGTAAGTGCATGTCGAATTGTCTCTGTACATCTACTTAGATCCTAGCAGAAAGAAGGGTCCGACCCTACCTGCTTGCTATCGCGAACGCTGTCTACCGTTTCATCCATTCGAGCTATATTCTACAAGCCTAGTAATAATCCTCAAAGATGGGACGTGGTGCTTCTAGGCAAGATCATATTTGCCGCTAGCATTGTCGGTGCTCATTCGCTACGCAGGGGGTCTGATGGGCTCAGCCTTTTCGTGTGTATTCTGCATGGCGTGACACGGCAGGTTCTGACCACCATCTTTTAAGAACACTCCAGTTCCTCGTGGCTCCGCTGATTGGAGCGCTGTCTGACAAATATGGGCGCAGAAACGTCCTCCTGGCCACCATGACCGGGAACATTCTCTCTGCACTCGTGTAAGTGGGTTCCTATCCGTCCAGCACGAATCATACCATTAATTCTCTCGAAGATGGATTAAAGCCACTACGTTTTCCTCTTATATGCTCTCTCGCGTAATCGGGGGACTCAGCGAAGGCAATGTTCAGTTGGCCACGTATGTACCCTTGTTTCTCAAGGTGAACTCTTGTTTATTGTGCCGTATTCGACAGTGCAATTCTTTCGGATATCAGCGCCCCAGCTGAGCGCTCCAGGTCTCTTGCTCAAATTGGTATCGCCTTTGCGATCTGTTTCTGTATAGGTCCACCTATTGGCGCCTACTTTGCCTCTCAGCCTGTTCCAGCCTCCGTCAAAGCGCTGGGAATCGAGCTCAACATTTACGCTGTGCCGGCGTTGATAACCTTGGTACTTTTGTCTGTAGAGACGCTATTCTTGGCAGTGGCACTACCAGAAACCAGAGGCATACGACAAAATGGTAGCAAGCAGGCGAACAATCAGGAGAAACCAAAAGCGAAATTACCAATGAGGACAGTCCAGGAACGACTGGACCTACTCCAGATTTTGCGTTGGCTTCATTTCTTCTTTTTGGGCATCTTTTCTGGGGTCGAGTTCACCCTGACTTTCCTCACGTTTGATCGTATGTCGTCATCTCGCCTGATTGACATATGGATATAACCCCCATTTTTATAGTTTTTGATTGGAGCAACAGCCAGAACGGAGCTCTCATTGGATCTATTGGTATAGTTAGTGCTCTACTCCAAGGTGGGTACGTGCGCCGGACAATCAACAAGGTCGGAGAGGGCAAAATGGCGAGGCGTGGGGTGATCAGCTGCGCAGCCGGACTCGTGGCACTCTCCGCGGT
>JBBPOD010000044.1:0-42294 GCA_038091255.1 Tylopilus intermedius | reverse complement strand
AGAGCCCATGAACTTCGGGTTACCTGGTAGCGATTCTCACCTTACGTTGAGTGCAGAACTTTGTGTCAGGTTTGCACCGCCTTCCAGGGCACTATGCCGCTCACCCGCAGCGGACAGTTATCAAACAGGGAAGAACATGACATCTATTTGATCCACGCGTAACGCAGACAGCCTTGCTTAATTTAACGCACCATGCAAAATATTTAACTGTCGATGCCGCCTGTGCCCTCCCGGCCCAAATACCTCCCTTCTGACGATCGATCCGACACCGCCGTTCAAGTTATACCTACCATGTCGTCCGATCTGCAGTCTACCTTGTTGACACTTGAGGTCAATGCCTACGTATCGGGTGCGGTTACTCATGTCTTCGATCATGAACTCATCTTTACTGATTGACACAGCGGTGGTACTCACTGGCGTCGTATATGATTACTGTGAGTGTTGGACTCATGCGTGACCCTTATACTGAAGTGTTCATTGTACACGACAATTATAGTGCTAACCCTCTCAAGCGAGGTGCGTCACTGCGTGCCCCTTATGTTTCATTTCCGGGCTGATGCTATTCTATAGGTGACCTATGTCTGGGTAAGCCGGTAACAATGGTTGAACAAACACTAGGTCTCTTACAGCCCTGCAGGAAAGACCGTGGACCTGGGTCTCCACAATGTTTGTTGTGGTTTGTATAGTGCCTCAGGAATCCACTGCATCTTAAATTGACAATTTTAAAGATTCGCTATACTGGCCTTATCTGGGTCCTGTAAGTTCCTTGCCGCTGAAGTATATGTGCATGTCAAGCTAACAAGAAAATACCGCACAAGGGTAGGAAACTTACGTATGTTCTATGCCTGTTTAACTCCAGGTCACCGCAGCTAATCGGGTGTATTTTCAGCTGGTCTTATCTTTGTGCCTGGTATTGCAAAAGTGAGGTTCATCTTTTCCCCCTTGTCTGCCATTAATACTTTATTGGTAGTGGTATTTATTCTAAATTCCAGCTGTCGGCTCTATCGATAATAACTTCACAGGTGTAAGTACTTTAGCTCATTAATTTCTCAAAGATTGGAAGGAATGATGGTTCCAAAGGTATGGCAATCTTTTTGATACTCGACTGGACACTTCCAATATTTCTTGCTGCTGCTGATTGTGAGTTACTGTTCCTCCTGGTTTGAATCACTCTTACCATGTACTCAAATATAGTGGTAATGATCCTGCGGGTGTACGCTATGTGGAACCGATCCAAGTGGATCCTTTATCTCTTCTTGTTCATTTACATACCACAGGTCATCACCTCCCTGGTCTTCACAGGAATTTTTGATAATCCCAATACATCTATGTTAGGTGTGTGTTATGCTAGTCTGCAGCACCGAGAATCCAAGATCCGTTTGTTAACCTTTTCACTAGTCACTGCACAACAAGTCCTCGACCTCACTTTTTGCTACCTATCATTCACCAATCCCTCACGGATAGCGACAACTCACTTGTATTTTGAAATTCTGAGATTCACTCTCAGTGCTGCGCTTCTGGTCTTTGCTGTTATCCAAACCTTGAGACAATCCATTAACATGTACAAAGCGACCAATCAGTGGCAACCCAACAGGTACATGCAGCAATTCATGGCGGATGGCCTTCTTTACTTCTTTGTGTACGTCTTCCCATCTTTAAGGGCAAGCAGAACCCGACCATTTCAACTTCCAGATACATAACTTACAGCATCTACGTCATACTTCAAAATCTACAAACAACAAACACCTACGTACCGAGCATGCTGTATATGGTTTCCTGCGTACTCATATTTCCCATGATGCCACGGTTCATCATCAGTATGCGAGAGATGTTTGACCGGGACCAGCGCGGCCGCTGGCAAGGGATCGACACAGCATTTGGTGCGTCGTCGCAGCCCGTTGCCAGTACGGGCACGTTCGCGTCAGTAATTGCGTTCGCGGATGCCGATCCCGGGCGGGAGGACTCGGAAGGTCAACAGGGGGTGGAGGACGATGCGGAAGGCTCGGGAATAGTTCAACTTCAGGCAGTCGGGGATCGTGCGCGTCGGGTTTGAACGAGGGCTGCATAGAAATGGGGGGGAGGGGAGTGCTAAGCTCTGTACATAGTGCATACAGTGCATAGAAAATGTCAAGAGGGAGCGTCTCTTTGTGCAGGTTCGCATAATTTGGTGTGTACTGAAAACATTCCAGCGGAACCGGAGGCTATCGTATGGATTAGCGCATCGTTGAACATGGGTCTAGAGATGCAGCGAACGCAGAATCTGTAAGGAATGTGTCATCATCAGCGCTTCTGCGGAACCACTGCATGTGGATTGCCCCTTCAGGAACCCACTGACTGATGAAAGGGGCATCAAGGCTTGGATCTGCAGATATTAGATATTTGGTAAAATGGAAATGGGCCGTACACATCACGCATATTGCAGAGATAGAAACAAATACCCCACTCCTCCTAGAGGACTTTGTAATTCCCCGGTGACGATCCTTATGGCGATAACAACAAACGATGACCGGGAAATGGGTGACATCAGAAACCTTGTAAGGCAGTCAAATTTATTAGTGTCAGGCAACAAGTAAACACGGATAGCCAAAACGTATCGAATCCTCGACCGACGTCCGTGCTGAATTCATGCCCATCATTACTCTTCCCCAAGATATAAAACTCTCGCGGCGTCCATTGAGACCGAACGGCGAGCAGCAAGTGGGGTTATTGTCTTCAGCGAGGAGAAAGTTTGGGAATGTCACTGACATCGTCAAACACGCATCTATAGGATGAAGTCGAGGTATGAACACGAAGAAATAAATATCAATACGTCTAGAAGATATGATTAGCGAGCCAAACCCAAGACGACCCATGTTCACGTACCGCGCCAGCAAACAACCTCACATCCGACGACGTCTCATACACCGCGCCGTCCTCTGTCCCATTGACCTTCAAGACCTCAAACCGGCCCTGCGCCGGATCCCAATGAAAGATACGCTTCACGCCCGACCAAGCACACCACTGCACGCATCGCCAACACGGCTTGGCAGCACCGACCACGGTCTTCCCCACCCGAACCACGTACAGATCCGCCCCGTTCACCCTCGGATCTCGACGGCGCGCATCCCAGCGCCGATCAGAGCGGGCGAGAGGGGCCGTTCCCGAACCCTCGGCATGCTCGCCTCCAGTGCACGCACACGCCGCCTTGCTTGCCGCGCCGCCCTTGCTCTCCCTCGTCGGCCCTCGGACGCACGCCTTACACCGGCCATCGCGCTCGTTTCCGGCACGATTGAAAACACGACTTCGGCGTACTGTGCTGGCCAACACGGATGCGCTGCTGCTGCCTAAACGACGGCGACATGCCCGTGATGTTGAAGATGGCGTGCATCTCGGCGTGCATCGACACGGGCTTGCGGTGGCCCTGCGTGCGCACGTGGTTACCGTCGTAGTGCGTTCGGTGATGGTTGTGTCCGGCAGAGATGACCTTGCCGCCTTTCACCAGGACCGCTCCAAGGCTATAACTCATTGGGGACTAATAGAAGGGGTCAGAACGTGACTCGCAAGACGACAGGTAGGAATACCTTGGATGCGGCCTCGAGACACTGAGAAAAATAATACTGGGCCTTGTGCATGCTGATGGCCGTTCGATGTTGATTCAAGTCAAACAAGTCGAAGCTGCTCGAATCGTAAATCACGTGATCGCGAACAGATGCTATGATAGTCGTTAAGGAAATACGCAATGCGCGTGACGTTCTGGACCAATATCCAAACTCCCCCAAGCCAAAAAAGAAAACTATCCTAAAACCAAGAGTTGTTTCGAGACCAAGATCCGATTAGCCAACCTCGTCAAGTTGGCATCCGCGACGACGACCTCGGGGACATACTCCACATCGAACGCTTGTTCGATTGCCATACAGATACGTTTCGCTTGCCGTTCCGACCAGAAGCGGAAGTCATCCAGATCCTGTACATCTGCGGAGACATGACTCCCGTCAGCATCCACACTTGGATTGCGAGAACCACCACAAGACAGCGGAATGAGATGTGGATCATTGTCCAAGCACATAGGAATAATGTCAGCGAGGCGCTCCCTGATGGACGTAAGATCGAAGGATGTCGGTTTGTTGACTTTCATTTTCCCCATCATTAGTTTAGCCCGCGGGAGTAGTTAGTAGCTGCCAAGACTCACCATAGATCTCGAAAGGTCCATCAATGCCGAGGACGTTATACTTGCCATCGTGGTGATACCGGACCTAAGTCGAAAATATCAACATTTGACCAACTGCGGCAACCTGGCGGGAGGCTTGCTTCATATTTCCCGATGGTCCAAGGCAGGGTCGACCCTTGGAAGACAACTGACCCCGACTGCGGACCCTTTGAGGTTACGGGGTAGTTGTCAAGAGGCATATCCCCATCCCATTCTTCATTGTGAACGGGAACCCACAGTCCAAATGACGAAATTTGGGTAATCAGCGCGGACTTGTTCGCGCCAACCTATTCAATGCCCACTTCCATATCTCTGTCAAAGGAAAATGAAGACGCCGCACCTTGTAGATGCCAATCCAGTCACACCGAGAGTGGCGCAGGGGAGCTTCCCATTTGATGTGGATAGGCTCGCCAAGGTGGAACCGCGTGCTGCCGGATTTACCGGGGGAAATCGAGACTTTATACTTGGCAGTTTCATAGGAAGACAAATCATTTGCAACGCGTCTAAAGGGTTCGGAAAGTTCGACCATCGGCAAATGGAGATGGTGAGACTCACGTTATGATCAGACGTTCGCGCGATTGTTGGAGAAGCACCTTGGTCTCTTGCATGACTTCGGATATCCTTGGTTTGGCTGTGTGAATTTTGAGCTGGACCCACATACACATTCTGTTCGACTCACACTTGGCTAAAAATTCCTCTACGACATCAGCAGTCTCTTCGATGACTTTATCGAAAGTCCCTTTGACTTCCTTTGCGACCCTCCTGATGTTTGGGGCATGGCGGCCAGCGCGAGACTCCAAAAGTCGCGCGTTTTTGCTCGCGACGTTTTTGATGACTTTGACAAAACCGGCCTCTTTGCGCAAACTATCGCCGTAGAATTTACGCATGTGAGGGCTAGCATCAACGTCAGCCCATGATGTCAATTCTCGATGAAGGAGCAAGCACCGGTGGCACGTACGTCTCAACATTGTGTAAAAACCACCAGTGTGCGAAAAACCTCATGACTGCAAGGAAGCCAACAAGCTTGCTTCCGCTGATAAGCGCAAGTCCAAGGAAGGATGCGCCGCTCATGACTTCGGGGTTATCAAGGTAACTTTGCCGTCTCAATCAGCAGATTGTCCACAAAGAACTAGAGCCTGAGGAATATCTCACCGGAAGATGCCAGTGTATTCCAAATGGGCTGGGAAGTCCTCTGCGAAGAAGTCTCCATAGAACCATCCTGTGTGGCCCATTTAGCAAACAATTACTGCTGAAGCCGAAACACGTACCAAACACGCCGAGAACATCATATGATTCCTTGGCCACCCATAGATGAAGGCCGATCAACAACTTTTAGGAATGAGCGACAAATAATCATGAGCAACATCGAACAGGCATACCGCTCCCAGCGTGTGGCATAACAGATCGTCTCCTTCTGACCACGATCCCGGGAGTTCATAAGCGTTCCAGGCCAGACCGACGAGAGAAACTACAAGAATATCAGGCAACCAAACGCGAACGGACCTCGAGAGGCGCGTACTATAAGTCATGCACAAGCTCATGTTGTAGAGCGACTTCCAATTCGTGAACGCCTCCTGAACTGCACCATCACCATTATCGTTGACGAGATAAACATAGTTCTTGAGAAAGTGGCGAACGAGGAACTTGGACTGGCTCTGCGCCCGCAGAAGAAGACCCAAACCAAAACTGTGGAAAATGCACCAAGCGGACGCGTGGGCGAAGTGCAAGGCCAGCGTCGCGCGATGTGGCATGATCGGGAGACAGGACGCGACCAATATGTAGAATATCAGCAGCACCAACATCGCATCAGAAGATCTAAAGCATAAAAAACTGGTTGAACGAATTCCTTCGACGGGTTCCGAGATGAGTGCCCTACCGCAGTAAATCGATGTTAAGAAGACCGACAGCGTCACGTCTGAAGTATTTGTAATGGAGATCATGCTCCGACACTGTGCGTTGTTGCTCCGTAGGTTGATGCGGAGGCTCGTTGTTCCCGGATTCGGTAAGGAGGGCCTTGCTGAGCCGCCGAGTCGGTGTAGTCTCTACTTCAGTCTCAAGGTCAGTGTCGGACGCAGTCTCGCCCTCCGTCACAGAAGGAGTTGAAAGTCCATCCGTGGAGTGTTCGCGAGAGGTTGCGGGTGACGGTGAAGCGTTTTGCTTGCGAGAACCTGTAGACGCTATAGGTTTGCGTACCGCAATCGGTTGACGTTTGCCGTACATTCGCTCGATATCTAGCAGCACATAAACACCAGTCGCAGAGAGGGTGTAAAGTCAAACCCACGGGGGTTCTCGAAGAACACCAGGAAGGCAAATTGAGCGGCATGAGCAACAAGACTGACGAACAACACAGGGTAACTGCCAACGATCAACGATAGACCGTAGTAACCCGCATATCCTGCAGGGCGCCGAGTATGAATACTCTTTGATCCGGAAACGTATTGCGTGAAACAACGTACCAACAGAGTACATCGGATGCGGTGCAAGCTCAAAGACACCATCAAAGACAAGGTTACCGCGCTGAAAAAAGACGTCGCCCCAGTACCAGCCGTAGTCTTTTACGACGCGGTGTGCTTCCGTTTTGACCCAGAGATTGAACGCGATCAGCGCCAGACCACCGATCCAGCTGACGGGCTGTCAGACGCGATGGGACAAAGTTACACGACCAAGCACGCACCGCATGACATGGACAGAGAATGGAAGTCCTTCAGGAACTCGGAAACAAGAAAAAGCAAACATGCAATACGCGAGAAAGTCGCTGCACACGACCATCAGCATGACCACACGACCAAGTAAAGTTCGACACACTTCAAAAGAATGACGTCCACTAACTGTCTGAACAAGAGCCAAGTATTGTATTCCAGTGGAAGCTCCTAAAAGAGGTTCGAATCAGCGCACGACTAATCCAACTCGGATGCACGCACGTCGAACGAGTAATCCTTGCCCATCTTTCCAGCCAGCTGCGCACGAATCCAGCCTCTCATGGCGGGTTTGCGATTCTGATCGAGCCATCCCAACCGCTGAACCTCGCGTACCATCCACTTTTTCTTGCTCTGCTTCGTGAGCACCCACCCCAAGCCAGCATCATATGCGGCACGCCAAAACGCAAAGTAGACCAGAAAAAAGACTTTAGCGGCTGGCCGCGGCAAGAGATAAAATAAGACGAGCTGCAATCCTAGGAGAGACAAATTGAGAACATCCAAGTGACTCTTGGGGTAAGCGGGGTGAAAGAGCGTGAGGACGTCGTGGGTGGTCGGCACGCGGAACACTATTGAACGGTGTATTTATATCAACGGTAGAGATGTTCCAATCGTGCCGCGTACCTTCCCCACTGGGTGTCTTGCCCCATACGACCTCGCCTCGTGGGACATTCCCGTCTCGGTCCGAGTCGTCGTCGACATGTACTCCGTCGGATTTTTTTGCAGATTCTGAGGGCTTTCTCTGGCGCAATCCCTGAGGACCTGTCAACGCCATCGCTGCTCGTCGAACAGAACGAAAGGAATGGTAAAGTCGACGGATGCATGAAACATTGGCATAATCTTACGTAAAAATGCGAAACATATCCAATTCAAACCGTCGGAAGAACCCGACCAGTTGAAAACGCGACTTTGCTTGCAACCACATACACCAAGGATTCAAATATCATGAAGTTGGACTTTTTGACAACACCCTTTTTATTCACTCATCGTTCGACTCATTCCATCGAGCGTCGAGTTGCTAATGTCAGGGAAGATCGAGCTCCAAGGCATTTTTTTTTCGGATGGCTTCTTGCGAGTAGATGTCGTCCCTACGAGGTGCCTCACATGTACTACATACATTACTTTCAAAACCATAGATATAGATAGCATACGTATCCCTATACGATACATCTCTGTCGTATTATACAGGTCACAGGTAAGATACGAGATTTGGTGGTTTCGCGTGTCATGAATGTCATGAATCGCCTCCAAGCTCGTCAGTTGCAACGGCAATCAATTGTCGAGCGTGTCCTTGTAGCCCTTCTCGCTATCGACCTCGCCAGGAATCTCATCAAGCTTTCATGACGCTTCAGCCAGAAGAACTAAATGTACATGGAGGAGCAACTGACCTTGTCCAAGTCAATCAAACACTGCTCAATCCGTCCCATTGCAGTCTCCAGTTCTTCGTCCGTGATCACCAGTGGAGGCGCAAATCGAATACTGCATGAACGACAGAATCAATCACCACACCGAAATCAAATACAAGGACACAGTCACCCACGTGTTGACATGCGTCGGCTTGGCAAGCACACCTCGGCTCTTGAGCAGCAAACAGAACTGCCACGCGGTATGGCCCTTCGAGCTTGCCGACTCGTCGATTACGACCGCGTTCAGCAGCCCCTTGCCGCGGACCTCCTTGATCAAGGGCGACTTCTCCTTGAGTGCATTCATACGTTCGCGGAAGACACGTCCGAGGCGCTCCGCGTTCGCGGCCAGTCTCTCTTCTTGGATCACGTTCAAAGCCGTCATGGCAACAGCACACCCGAGAGGGTTCCTATAAAAAAAACCTCCTTGAAACGGCATCTCTGTTTTCGAGATCGCGGATGCTTACCCTCCGTACGTACTCCCATGCTGCCCGGGCCCAATACAGTCCATGATTGCGCGATCAGCAAGAACCGCAGAAACGGGATAAACTGTCGAGCCGCAAAACGCGTGTCAGCCAGAATTCTCGCAATCACCAAGGGAATGAAAAGCTTGACGGACCTCCGCCCGAGAGCGCCTTGCCCAATAAAACTATATCGGGTCGAACACCCTCGTGGTCACAGCAAAGCATCTTCCCAGTGCGGGCCAGACCCTGGTTGTTATGCGTCGATGATCAGCATCCGATGTATCGTAGCTTGTGGGTCGAACCGACCGTTTGGATTTCATCACAGATGAAGAGGACATTCTTCTCCGTGCACAGCCTGCGCACTGCTCGAAGATACCCCTCTGGTGGAACAACAATGCTTTGAGTGTTCCGTCAGTGAAAGGCAGCGAACACGCGAAGAAAGTACATACCCAGCTTCACCTTGAATAGGTTCCAGCAAGATTGCCGCGACATTATTCCCGTAGTAGTCGAATGCCTGCCTGAGATCCTCGACATGGCCATAGCGAATCGACCGGATGGTCCCACCCTGATCCTTGTACATAGGACCAACGCCAGTGAGGTAAGGCCCGAACCCGTCACGGCTCTCCGGCTCAGTACTCATGCTGTGTCGGAAACGGCCCGAGAGTAGATCAGCGGCATTACTATGAGACGGAGAATTATCGTCTAACCTGATGACACCCAAGGTTCTTCCGTGGAAATTCCCCGCTACGCTAAGAACGACAGCCTTGCCTGGATCGACGGCTTTGGTAGGTGTCTCGTAAGCCCATTTCCTAGCTATCTTCAGCGAAGTCTCCACCGCTTCGGCCCCGGTATTCATTGGGAGAACCCGGTCATACCCGAACGTCTCTGTCATCTGCTTTGCAAAGCGTGGAAAGACGGAATTGTAGAAAGCACGCGAAGACAGTGTGAGTTTCTGAGCTTGCTCTACTAGAGTAGCAACTATCTTTGGATGACAATGACCCTGGAATGTGTCCGAGTCCCTGTATGAGCCAAGACGATCTACACCACAGATAACCCAAGCCAACACAGACCTGGTTCACCGCCCTAAAACGAACTTTGTGTGAGCAACCAAGAACGACATCGAAGCAATGGAAGAGAAGCCCTACGAATAAGCAGAGAGCATATCTATGTATTCGTTGCCTTCGGGATCCCATACTCTAATCAAAACGATCGGCGGATTCGATCAGTAACGAAGAGACGCCTTTGGCGAAAAGGACTCACTTGACGCCTTTTGCGGAATCGAAGACGACGGGAAGCGGATGGTAACTGAGACATACAGAGGGAATAACATGATTCGTCAGTAAAATGACCCCCTTCGGCAGTGACCCTGCCATGCCGATGATTGGCCCACCCATCCGAGGGGTGCTTTCCATAATCAAGGACCACGCGTGCGAGGGGGGCACATGGATTCGGCATGTGCATCAAAAGTAACGTACTTGTGCGCGCTGAAGTCATATTCCATCTGGATCAGACCCGCGGAGGATATCTTGTCGGATAGGGCGTTGCTTGCCCGGCTTTGCTTGAGGGCACGAGGAGCGTCTGAATGGCCATTGGCCACGTCTGCGTTGTTGCTTGGGAATATCGTTGCCGGTGCCATGTCTGAAACTTGCGAATGAAACGATGTCAAATGGTGCAACTTGAAGTGAAGGTTGTGGTTTGGGCAAGAAACGGCTGACCGTGGCTGAGAGGGCCCCATCGAGTCAAGTTCCGCCCGTCCGCATCGGACTGACTCACGATCACGCTCGGACTGGGCCAGCACTACGAACACATTCTAATCATGCAAGTATCATAATTACGCAGACGAATAATCATCATTAAAAATGTCACTGTAAGTCAGACGGCCACTCCTTGCGTCTTTTCCATCTCCCGGCACTGTCAAAGCGTGGATTAGTTGCATAGTTTAAGCCATCGCCAAGGTGGCGTCCGATAGGCACTAAAACACACGGGAGGGCCGCGTCAGAAAACGGGTGTTCCAGGGCTTCGCGAGGGAAAGACGCACAAAACCACCACCATACGTTCTTGCCCATCACTGCCACCCAATTCTCCCTGTGACTCCCTAGCCACCATAAATTGCCCTCGACTCCGATTCTTCCCCATTCTCTATCCCACTGCTTTCGCGTGCGTCGCTTTGCACTGTGATAAATCCGGTTAGATCAGTTGGGAAAAGCCATATCAACCGGGGACACAGTTCAACCGGCCGGTCTTGCGTGATGCATAGCGTAAGAATGACGCACCCTATTTGATACCATTTGTGCATCTGCGACAACAGCTCTTGTTCACGGTCTCGCATCGACCTGTAACTCAGTGATTCTACAGTCGTCTGGTTCAGCAGAGTGAGATGAATCTGCGAGGTGACTAGAAGGCCACAAAATAAGCTAAAGAGACCAGAGCTGGCCGGCCTATGTCAGTCGCAAGAAAAACCCGTTGGGACAACAAATAACGAACAGCGCTATCACGACTATCTGCTGAGGATCAAGTTCGGGGGCCGTAGAGATGTCTCGCTTGAGGTTGAGGCCAAGAAGCGTCCCAAACGTCCAAAAACAGAGTATCGTCGACCATTGCAAGAAATTGACGAAGAACTTTATGAATAGACTTCAGATGATAACGACAACACACACAGGAAACAAACACACTTTTTGGTTGAATGCACCGACACATTGCCCGATCCCTGATACGGAGATGATCTATTAATATGCAAAATTCTCAGGAAGGATATACCCACAAGGACAGTGATGGTCATACTTTAAGATGCACTAGACTCAGTTTAGAACGATGAACAAGCAAACGACGAAAAAAGAAAACATACCGTGCCACATACTCGGCAATGATGCGCCCGGGAAGGCTTGACAATTTGGCACCTGCTGCAATATCGGAATTCTGGCAGAAGGACAGGGGTCGCTGTAGGACGCCGCGTGAAAACCGGCGGAGCTATGGGAGGACCCGGCTGATAGGGATTCGCATGGGTGGGTAGCGTGGTGGTATCAGGGATGTGCAGGGACTCAGAGGCCCCAAACGCGTCGGTAGCACGTGGTTCTTCGGGACCTCGGGTCGATGCTTGTGAGTGAGAACTTTGTTCCACCTTAGCAACAGAAGGAGTGGTAGAAGACTGAGATACGACTGTTTTGCTCTTCCCAGAGCCAAGTGAAGATTGTGGATGATGCTTTTTTGCAGGCTCATGCGTGGGAAGGTGGATAGTGGGAGACATGAGTTCATAAGAAGTTCCGCGGACGTCAGTGGAATTGAACGTTGATGATCTGTCAACATGCTCATAGCCTGGTCTTGTGGTTGTCTGGGTATACTGTAGTCCGGGAGAGGCACAAGAATGAGTGGGAAAACAAGGCAAGAGGCGTCTTATCGGAGGCGCTTACCTGGCGTGCTTGGCCCGGCGATGTAATAATCACCTGAAGACAAGACAACAAAAATGGGATATCGTTGGACACCGGAGAACAAAAGGGCGTACCACTATGTAACACCACGACGTCAAGAATAAAAAGATGGCGTATACGACCAAGAAAGCAACTGTACAAAAGGTCTCACGTCAGCGTAAATCGGGAGGGGAAAACACGTACTTCCGGTCGCCTGATTACCTAGCGCAGTGCTACTCTGTACAATCATGTCCTTGCAAAACCTTGCAGCGTACACATATGTTGCATAGCCAGCGATGAGGATTGTGAGACCAACGGTAAACTTGCGGACTATCCACGGCTGTGGCTTGCGAGGACGGCTACGACGAGCCCGGGCCCCTTCCCGGACCTCTTCGACGACACCGCAGCAGGTGTCCTTTGTCTGAGACATGTCTGGTAACGAGCACGAAGAGTCGCTGGACGGGCGGTGGGAGCCCAGGAGCTTCAAAGTATAAAGATGATGTCGTGCGGCATCCGAGTGGTCCTCCTCGGGAGGCTGTCGATTACATAATTTCAACACCAGAAAAGAAAAATAGAAAAGTCCCGATGGTTGAGCAGGATCTGTCAGAGTCCGGGAGGTACGCGGAGCAGGACTCGGTAAGCTTGTCGACCAGCACGGCCATGTCGTCGAGCCATCTGCAACCCACGCATCATTACATACACCTCAGCATGCAGCCTCGTTGCACCGATGCCCTGCTCATAAGAAAATCCATCCAGGACGCACTCGCGGACATGTTCGGGCTCACCTTTGCGAGCACTTACATTGATGTCTTGTCCGTGAACGAGCTTGGTTCGGAATCGGTCATTCGTGTCAGTCCAGAGTACGTCGAGGTTCTGCCTTTACGTGTCCATGGGCTCAACTTGACTCAAGTGACGCGTCGAGAGTCTTGGCCGCAATCGTTGGAGCCTCTCGTGCTTCGATCAAGTGTTCCGCTGTCAGGGAATCTTCCTTTCTCCTGTCGCTCCTGTCCGACGATCTTGGAGCGCCATAACAAGCAGTACTCCATTGGCTCTGCATCACAAGGGGTCGTCAGGAACTGACAGAATCTGTCACATGTAATCTTTATTCGTCTGGTCTACATTAAAAAAAGACTGCCTTTTGATACAACGGCGACAATTTGATACATCGCAGAGTACTTGGTATAGCGTACTTGTCGAGGGGTGATACGAATTTGTGTAGCTCATGCAGCAGACGCCTTCCTCTTCGCCCATTCAACAAACTGGTCTATGATGGTGGGCCAAGCAGCTGTAATGGCGTAGCACCATCAGCTGCATGCTGCTAACGGAGGATCACATGGCACGCTTACCTTGGTCGTCGTGTTTATTAAAGTCCCCGTCAAATGAACGGATAAAGTCTGGAAGCTGCAAGTCATATGGTCAGCATCGCGGTGGAAAGGGGGTTGCCGTACATACCATCTGCCAGGTATCTTTGCTCACAGCGACGTCATCTCTTGTTCTCATGTATTCCAACCACATCTCCGTGTGTTCTTTCGCCCATCCTTGGCCTTGATCCATATCGACGTCTTCCTCATCATCGGGAGGCACGTGCCTCAACGCTTCCTTGCCCACGCCGAAATGCAGAAGCGATTTCCAGTACTCGAGGGCAGTGTCCTTGGCTGGGCACGGTTGCACGAGGTCAGGGTCGACACATAGACGGGAAAATGCACATACCGAGACTTCGCTGCCCCTCCGACCGTGCAAAATTAAATGTGTAATTGTATACCGTGCGGAAGTACACCGGATCGGAACCAAGCTTGGCTTCTAAACGTGTGAGTGTAGACTTCATCCCGTCTATAGTGTCACACCTGTGTACAACTTGTGTCAACGGTCCGATAACACCGGTGGGAAGGGGAACAAGGACTGACCCAATGCTCTTCCAGCCATCTATCCAACCCTTCTTGGTCCACTCGCCTAATCGAGGAGATTGGAGTTCGTACGCGAGAGATAAGAGTTTAGGTGTATCATCCTCTCCATCTAGTTCCACCTCGTCTTGTTTGAAACCCAATTCAGTGAAGAACTGGACCGTTCCCTGAGTGGAGATGATGTCTCCGTCCGGATCTACACAAAACCATTCACGCTTGTTACTTGGCATGGGGAGATCGGGTCACTGCTACCTCTGTATTTCTCGAAGAGGGTGTTTAATTTGGCCGTCGACACTCCGGATTCTGCTCTGCGGCTACCGCCATCCTGGAAGAAAGCATCGACGGCAGCATCGAGTCGTTTGTATTTGTCGAGGTATCGCTTGGCTTCCTTATGCCTATCGGACAACGATGACGGATAATCCAAGGACGACGATGCGTATGAAACTCACGATGTGCCAGTTATGCTGCAAAATTCAGCATAGTTATCCTTTGCCGATCTTGACTGTAGAGCGTTAGTACGCGTAGTAATCTCTAGACATTGAGTTGAACTGACCATCTGTGTTTTGTCCTGGTCCAAGTGGAAGCTCGCCTCCGAGTCGGTGACCCGGTACGATAAGCGCCTAGCGGACGATCCCGAGCCGCTGGCATTGAAACCCCAGGTCACGTGCTACTAATCACGGGGCCATGTCATCCTCGCCAGCTTGTCAAAAAGCCATTCATTTAAGAGGGGACCTTGTTCATCTTCCACGTCAAGTTCCGTTCGCGCCAAGGGTCGCCCACTCGTGGAACCGTCCTGCGCGATCATGGCGGCCTTCCATTTTCATCTCACCTGCCGTCAGATGGTCCTCCGATTCTCAGCTCGCAGCCGATGATACCTAATTTCAGCTCTCTTCATTCGTACCAGTCAGGGTCCTTAATCTGGCAAAATTGAAGCCACCGGGCGCGGTTGTCCTGACCCTTGCTTTTCTCATTGTTAGTTTTACACTGCCACATTGCCCAATGCAATATCCCGTCGTCGACTAGCCCCGAGTTATCTTTCGAGATCCAGGTTTGCTTTTGACACACCCTGACTGCTTTCATGATTCGACCCTTTCCAGGTCCACGTTACTGGGCGCGCGAGTTCCCCGTTCTCGCGTTTGCCATATTCGGACGGTGGCTTGGCCCTATCGGTGGACATGTGCCCAAACACATGTCCCATCACCCCCTACTTTGAGCGACGAAATGAAAAAGATGCCTTGTATTGATCGCCTAGCCTTCTTTCCCGGCACTCACCAAAGTGTAACTTCCATTCTCTCGCAACCCCTTTCGGACGCATGATGATGCCGTCTAGTGTGATCGAACAACATGTGCGGTCATGGGTGCAACTAGATATCTATTCATGAACGGACGCTTGCGCCATGAACTGCTGGGGCGTTTCCGGTTTGGGCCCGAGATAAGCTGATCACTGGGTGTCAAATAGTTATTATGTCAGTCCATTCTGCCATAGGGCTCCGCCATCCCTCCCAAAACCGTTCACTGACGTGTTCCTCCTAGCTCTACCCCATGCTGCTGACAGTTCCACGTCATTTCCCCTCAACGCCTTCTTATCGTGCGTGCTTCTCGTGATCGCCACTCGGATCTGGTTGATATGGATGTACGGAGGTGTGTCTTTCTCCGCGAGTTTAGCCTGCGATCATATCAACTTATCACTGCATTCGGATCCGTCCTAGATGGGACATTATCGTTATATTTGACACAATGACGCTCACTCAGGTAAACTGCCCATTTCCCCACCGTATCCGTGTTGAACGGGACAGGTTCGAATATTCCACGCAGAACTGACTGTGAGAATTCGCGCCGTTGGGCGGCGCTAAGCACGCCTTTTGATTTTTATTGTGCCTTTTCCCCCTTTTTTCCCTTTGTTTGGTGGCATTTACCCTCGCTCGAAGGGCGGTGCAAAAATGAATTGTGGGAACCTGCGGATATACTCCACGGAGAGGCCAATTTTAGCATTCGGACCCACAGGAGGGAGTCGGCGTGTAACAGCTTGCGGCTCGCTGGGTGCAATGAACTACGGCGTTCCTAGCACTGACCAGGGAATCACTGTCGTCATCGCATTCCGTCATTTCACCGATGGCAAATGGGAACCGACCTGATCGATATCTGCGATCCGACCTGTGTTTACGCGCTCGTTTCCGTCACGTTCAACCACGAATTCACTTTTTTTTCCGCGCGGATGTATTAGAAGCCCTTCCGTGGTCTACCCGCATCCGTCTCCCGAATTGATTGTTTGAGGGGGATATGGTCGTCAACGACAAGCAAAAGAGGGCCCAACTGGAAATAAGTGGCATTCCCGATATGATTGCCGCAAGTGGTTCGGATAACCACCTGAAACCCGATGGCCTCCCAGTGTCATTAGATCCCCATCCCCCGCCTGGGAGCGATAAGTGATGACGTCCGGGATTTGTGAGCGCTTGAGCGTGTTGGTCGCCACACGTTCGCGCATGTCAGGAAGCGTGCGGAAAATACGTCCTTACGAAGATGAAGGATGCGTCACTTTTTTTCGATCAGGCACATGCGGCCCAAAGCAGAGGTACCAGAACCACGTAGTCACGCCTTGTGAGAGAAACGACGCAGGCGGCCACCGGAATAGTAGACGGAAAAAAATTGAAAGACGAATAGGCGCGAATCCGCCAATTTTGCAAGGCACCGACGGCGGAAGTACGACGTCGCGGGATTTGCCGGGCCTAGATCGTGATCACACCTTGTTTTGTCTCAAGGAAAATGCGAAAAATATAATTTTTATTTTCTGCGTTAAATGGAGCAACACGCCAGGTGCCTTGTTCCGTGATACCGGACAGGCAGCATGTGGAACGCTGCTTGAATACCAACTCGTTAACTTGAGCTCGATCGTGAGGAAATATTATACGTGGGCAGTGTCGAATGGGTGTACGCTTGGGATGGGGTTTTAAGTTACAACAGAATACTTCAAGACACGAAAGAATACAAAGTATGATGGATAGCACAGATATAATGTCGAAATTGGGCGTGGTATATGGAACAGGTATCAATGCGACGATAGCAAGGTGAGCGATTCACTGCGACCATGAATCAGTATCTATCCTGACGAAGTTTGTCCAGTGGACTCACAGAGTCAAGTTCGGACGATGACGCGTCGAGTGTGCTTGCCTGCACGTCGGCGGTCGGCATATGGCGTTGGCCGACGCCAAGCCTCGTCCGTATCATCTCGATAGTCCTCCGAAGCCTGGAACTCTACTTTTGTCCCAGAATGTGGATCGTGAGGTGGTGTACGTAAAGTCATGCCGGCCTGATGTGATGCTGCTGTATGGAGATTGAGGGGGAGTTGAGGTGGCTGTCCGTGGGGGGAACCAGGGAAGACGGCAGGTGATTGTGTGGGTGCCGGTATTGGACGAGATTGGCGGGAAGGTTTGGAATGAGGGTAAGACGCCTCGGGACTAGCTGGTGGGTGGATGGGGGACTGGTGTGGTGGATGTGGATGCAGCAGTGGCCAGGTCCGGGGTTGGCCGTTGTGTGCAGAGGCTTCTCTGCTTTTTGCGCTGTGGTGTGATGTTTCATCTGACGATGTGGGTGGCACGTCGATTTCAAGGCGCACACGGACGATTTCCTTGCCGGCCTGGGCGAAGAAGGCACGCTCCTGACGCTGGAAAAAGCCACTGGTTGGGCCGGGTCTCATCTCGGCGAAACCAGCAGGTGGTGCGGGGGGGAAGAGGGCCATGAGCTCATGACCTGTGGGTGGGGCAGGGTACTTTCGCGGGGCAGGGTTGGCATCTTGGGTGAGGTTGACGTCTGGGATAGATTAGTGGGGGTGACGGGGAGAGAGGATGGGGTGTCACCTCGCAAAGAGCTCGGGGAGAGGGGACGCCTGGAGGAGGGGATGTGGGCAGCGGGATGAGACTTGGGCGGTGGGCTGCGTTCGGCGGCGGTGGTGGTGGAGGAAGAGGAGGAAGGGGGAGAGTTAGATACGGGACGAAGATGGAAGGACATGACGAAGACAGGGAGGGGAGGGAGGGGAGAGAGTGAGGATTATATAGGGATAGGCGAAGACGTATGACGGACACGGATCGACGAGTCCAGGGCGGGGAATCCTGTTTTAGAACATGGCATAGGCCCGGGGAGCGAGGAGGTTGAATTCATAATATTCCCGCTCAGTGAAACGACGGAACGAGAAATGGACAGTCTCCGGTCCGCTTGGGTCAGGTTAATAACGAAACTGCCAGAGCTGGGCGCTGCCACGAGGTCGCACAACAAGCGAGCGGGTCATGCGATTGCCAGCTCCCATTGACTCATCGAAAACGCAGCATTCTCTAGGCCAGATCAGGCCAGATCTCGCTCTCATTTCCATGTTGATTTACCGATAGCTGTAATGGAACGCGCGCGATTCATCCTGGCATGTAACAGCCCTCTGATGGCCCGGTCATCGCCCGCATCAGCTTCGCAGGTTCTCCCCGCGTTCCTTTCGTTGTCGGTAACTTTATGCCTCAATCGGCCCTCGCTTTCTCTTCCACCGTCTCTCGCGATTATTATTATTGACAATCCTCTTTTGATCGCTTGGGCTATGACAACCTCTCACACCCCCTCCTGCCTGGATCCTATTCATCGGACTTATTCTTTTGCGCAGCCAAGTCGGCCACAACCCTCCCGACTTGTATCGACGTGTCAGTGGGAGATCTCCCAGAAACTATCATGTGTCGACAAAATTACTTGTTTCTCTCCCTTCTTTACCGCCGCATCTGGACGATCTTGGCTTGAATCTCAAACCCTGGGACAGCTCCTGTCATGCCATCAGTCGACGCCAACCCCCTTTACGACCATGTCACCTACGTTATGTCTGTACGTCGTAGTATTATTCATTTTATCACCACGCTTTTCATGTCATCAACTCACCCTGTACGACATCCTCCCTGTCCGTCGTTGCTCGTGTGAACTCGTTCGTGTCACCATATGGGCTGGGAATCGTATGGCGGAAATTCCGTTCCCCCATCTTCTCGGCTCTCCTTTCACTTGAAGCAGCCTTCTCGCAATAATGAACGTTCACCTCCGCCCTTCGGCCAGCCTGGTTCTTTTAGGAAATTATTTCAAAGTCGTACATATCAATGTCGGAAACGAGGTGCTTCGCGATTATCGTCTGAATTCGTTCTCAAGCCTGTACCGTAGATCTGGCGTCATCCCGAGATGCAACGTCCATCCTGGAACACGCTCGTCAGGTCCTAGGTACACATCCATCACATGGAGGTTATCTGCAGCGGCATGAGCCGTCTCGTCGGCTGTGGCGTGCCTAAGACGATATCTCAGTCCGTCCAATGCATCCGACAGAGAACCGACATATCGACGATCACTACAGGGTACGCGTCATAATGGGAAGAGTCTCGACTCTGTTGTTACGTGCTACGGTCTCACCGACGACGCGCTTGATCGCTCCGGGCTTGGCATCTCAGATGCAAAGGTTCGATGTTCGCAGCCCGTCCCTTGGACGTGACGAGTACTCGCATCCTATCATAGCGCCACATGATGGGCCACTCAGGAAGGACCGTAACCTCCACGTATGGGAATTGATGACATAATCACCTGTACTACGCCTGCCACCATCGATCTCAGCGTGGACGAGGACCTTCTTGTGGACAACCACTCAGAACACGCCCACACTCGCCATGGTCGAAAAAACGCTCAGCACCGGAACGCTCAATTTGCGGTTCATGCAAAATGCCCGCAGAGCACAACAGCTTCCCCGGGTCGAACCTGAGCAAGCGCATGTAAAGGACAGCGCGGAGTGGGAGGTATCCCCAGAAATCAGGGAGGCATGGGGACCGAGTGCTTATCGTGGTGAGAAGACGTGAGTTTCTATCCGCGCTCTGTGTGCTCTGACAATGTACATTTACGCTTCCTCGTGTTTTGGACTTTGGTATCAGCGTTACTTACGAAACGTCTTACCTTCCATTTCTCTTCCCTTCCCTTCGTGATACGCCTGCTGCGGATGGTCCGTCGTCTTTATCTCCTTCAAACACATTGCGTCCACGAGGTCGACGAGTTTTTAACAAACGCGGCGAAGAAGTTACCCAGGAGGTCCGCGGTTCGTCCTTACATCATAGGATCACCGAACTAACCGTCGTGGCCTCGTTGCCAGGCCTCGAGTTCAGCAGTAAACTCCGCACCCCCAGAGAACATAGATCAAGAGGCAAGCGATCAGACTAAAAAGAGCCGACCTCACTCGATATCCTCAACCGGTATGGCCTCGCTCACGGCAAGGCAGTCGAAAAAGTCCAACAAAGATCCCTCCAAGCTTGCAAAAAATCTCATTTTCGACATGACGGGTGTCGGAATTGACTTGAGACCATCTTCCTCGATGCAAGGAACAACAACCTTCTTGCGGCCGTCAGGTGTCGACGGGCCGGCGGACCCGGCCAAGTCTTCTCATCCTACGAAGACGGCAACCCAGTCGTCAACTGAGGCTATGAACTCTCCCAAACCAAAGGTAAAAAGGCCACGCATAACGAGCGAAGGAGATAAACAAAAGAAGAAGACAAAATTGACCTTAATCGAGTAACCTAACGAAATCCCCGGCCCGCGCAAGTGCGTTCTCCGGTTGCCGAGGCGTTGCTGGATGCTCATCATACCTATCTGCGAAGGCACTAATGGATCGCATCTGGCGTTGAGGATCGACCATTTGTTGCCTACGCCCTTGCGTCTCCTACGTGTTTCTCCCTCGGTGGTTCCATTACAGCATACTTTGGTCGATTCGGATCCCTTTTCGCACTCGCGGCACTCTGCTATGTCATTAGATGAAGGCGCTTATGAAACTTTATCGGCGCGTCCTTGATGGGATTGATCCCCCAGTCTGCCGCATTTTTCATCGCAGTACCAAATGTGAAAAAAGAAGGCCTATGTCTTTGATAGCCGTACCCGCACACTTCTTTATAGAAGGTTCCCTATGTCGTGGAACGCTAGCACGTCATACTCTTTTCTCTGCATGGATTAGGCGGCCGCACTGCGGACATGCAGCTTGCTTCTCCTCCACGCGCCTCATAATTTTCCCGTCCCACCCGATGGGTTAACGGCTGTTCCTCATCGCTTGGACGGACCAAGAGTCTAGTGAGTATATACTATGCATGACAGCATGTACTTGGCGCACGTCATAATATTAGCATGCCTTCCTGTGACCGTCTTGGTCGAGCTTCCCGATGCTGTATCGGTGCTAGGTCATTCATTTCGCCCGCGTTGGGCACATTTAGTTTTCGGTGATTTGTACTCGACCGAATTACCAAGACAAGGGAACGCATGCCCCATGGACTGCAACCTTGTCGACGTTATTCAGGGGTGGGTTCCTGCGCGTTCACCCAACAGGAAAAGGCTTTACGGCGCAGCTCATTTGACCCGGTCTCGTCGTGGTATATACCAAATCCGTCTACACATGTTTTCCTTTCGCGACCTAGAGGATAATAATGGCATCGCGTGTATGAAATACACTGCGGGGTGTTCAGGGTGACGCCAGGGTGCAACTGCTCCGTCGGTCCATGATATCATCGATGGAAGATCCATCGATGGCGTTATTGAATACCACCCGTGCCATGTCCGTTTTCTTTAGAAGAGGCTATTCCTGAAACCAAACCTTGTCCGAGTTGTGACTCGGGCGTTGTCGGCCCAGACGCGTCAAGACGCACACGTTGGCACGCGTGCCTTGGGCGTCGGACGTGCCGGTCTGGATTGAAACGTGGGTAGCAACGGGGACACGCTACGACTGATCTCAGTCGCAGACAGTTGTGTCCTTCAGATCCCAGAAGCGAACAGGTGCCGCCGCCGCCGCCGCCGTCTGCGGCGGTTGCGTGCTCTTCACGGTTGCGTCCCCCCGTATGTGCGGACTTGGGCGTCTCCTTTTCCCCCAGTTGGTCATGTGTGCGCGTGTGTCTGACGCTCTTACGCAGCACATAATGGATCCCTCATCTCGGCGACAATGCGGCGATGTCATGGGGGCTTCGACACGCCCCGTTCATTAATGCATTTCGGGGACAGACCCAGGGGGTGGCTATTTTCGGTCGACGCGACACATGTTCCGGTCAACAAGGACCCGCGGGGAGAGTGGCAACAACGGGCATAAAGCCATGGCGCATGTGGTCTCTGGCTCAGGGTTGAGGTGGGGAGAAGGAGGTGGAAGGTTGACGTCACCTAGAAGACTGGTAGTGAGCCGACAGCGCAGTGATGTAGCATTGCTCAACGTCTTCTTCGCGTTAGGCCCGAGTTGTACGATATTGGCTAGGGTCTGCGTTGGTCCAACAGGGGCTGTCAGATCAGAGAGAGGCGCCACAAAACGATCAAGCCAGGTCGTACTTGTCTCGATTCGGTGCCAAGATGTAGAAGACACCGCGATAAGGCTTCCATGTCTTGGAAAGCCTGGATGACAAGCGCATATCGTGATATCGCTCTCACGTCCCAGGCATGTTAGTGGTGTGGACCGTCATTGAATTGAACCGTCACGATCGAGGAGAAAAATAAAAGAAAAATGCGTGAATGGCATAAATAGCGCGTTGGTGTAATGAAGTTCATAAAGATAATCAGCATTCGTTCATATCTGCAATGGTTTCGTGATCGTATGAATGCAAAAAGGGGGTCGAGGGCGGAGGAGAGTAATTTGTCCTGATCCAGAGGTCACCTGTTTATCTAGGTACCGTTCACCGCCCTTGCGGCACCGCGCATTGACGTCGTTAGAGAGATGTCAACTCGGAGGTGGTCAGCGGTCAGCGGTCCTCGTCATCCGTCCCTGGGAAGGTGCTGCCGCTTGCGGTAAAGTACTGATGGTCGTGTGGCGAGCCGGCGGTATTTCTGCTTGGGTATAATACGAGTTCTCCACGCTCGTTTACCCGCATGCCCGTGCCTCCGCTCGAGAACGACAAATACGCCGTACTGAGCGAACCCTCCTTGGTCGAGGGGACACCTGAGGAAGCGCCCGACGAGCCATACTCCGTGAACCGCGCCGAGGAGAACTGGGATACGGGGGTCCTGGAACGTATGGAATGGTGTGCCACAGAACCCGTTGTCGAGACCGTGCCCGCAGCTTCCCTCGATCCGAGGGACTCGATGGTCGCCATGCGGCGCACGAAGCCACCCATCATAGCAACATACTCCTCTTCCTCGCCACTGCTTTCCTCCTCGTCGTCCCTGGATAGGGAAGACCGCGGTTCGGAGGATACCTCGGGGAACGTCGGTCCGCCTGGAATGGCTCGCCGGTATCCCCGTGACAGCACACGCTCGTCGAGGTCTTCACTTAGCGACGACGCCTCGGAATACTCCCCGGGTCTCTGGGGATTGTAAACGTCCAGATAAGGATACGTAGGTTCGGTGGCTCCATAACCATAAGAGTACACAACATCGTCCTGCCTGCCCATTTCTTGGATGGATTCGCCGTCGTCGTGGATGGATGAGAAGGACTCGGAACCAACACTGGCCTGTGAAGCGTGGCGGACATGTACGTTCTCCCATGCCAAAGTAGATTTGCCGACATCGAGCTGAGTAGTGCCACGACGACTTGGTTTCCACGATATACCAGATCGGATCTCGAATGGATCACGAGCAATCATCGGACCGCTGTGTCTGTCGGAATGTAGAGAAGTATCGGACAAGATTATGTCCGAGGCCATCTGGGTGACTGGTGTACGACTCGATCGGCGGAGCAAGGGAGATGCCGACCAGGGTGGTGTGACGGAATCGACAGGTTGTGTCTGCAACGGAGCTTCAGACCCGAATGACATTGGCGATGTTCCGTGAACGGTTTGGGTCGAAGTTCTGCGAGATATAGGTGGTGAGATCCTCGGAGGCATAATGTCCCTGGAAGGAGTGGAATGCGCAAGCGAGTGGCCCGTGCAGGAAGTCGAGGGTGCCAGAGTGCTGATTGAGTTGGACTTCGGCAACGTGCTGATAGATTGACTGAGTGTGCGGGTAGAGTCTGTAGATCGTGTGAACCTGATGGATGATTTCGAAAGATGAAGCGGGGCTGAAGTCAAAACAGGTGAAATTTCTTCGGGATCGGAAGTGAAGTATGGGGTATATTTAGGACCATTCCCAGAGTTAGGATGTCCTATCCGGTGATATGAATGCAGAGTGTAGATAAATAAGAGCTGAGGTGCAAGCAATAAGTGAAATACCCGGATATCCGCCAGTGACAAACTCACAACCACCGTTAATGTGACGACAATCCGCAGTATTGCAGCGACTATCCACGCGGCAAATGATGCTGTGTGACACGGAGACGTTATAGTGTTCACAGTTGACGTATACCACGAAATATCGATGTCCCAACTGCAGAGCTGCGTGGGATGCCACACCATAACGAGGACGAGGTTCACCACAGCGCTCGCAAGCGAAAATAGCAAATAACATGCTCGAAGGAGGGATCTCGCGTACTGCCAGACGTGAAGACGATTTTGTTGAGGAAACAGTGGTGTCAATGCGGCAATGATGACAAAAGCGAGTGCAAGCGCAGAGAAGATACTGAGGACGAGAGCACAAACACGTTGGGAATCACCTGCCCCGTCGACGGACGCGAGGCAGTAGCGAACAGTAGTGTACGTTCCCCAGATACCTAGAAAGGTGGCGTGTCAGGAGTCAATCCAAAAAAAGAGTAAGTGAACAGCATACCGAAGAGAAGCTCCAATGAGATGCTGATGGCGTGCAAACGACGAAGTTTCATTTTGATTTGATGATCTTGTGAATTTTTGTGTTCGGCAGCGGTGATAGGATCACCTAGAAGGTTGAGGCCAAGGTCCCAGCCCAGGGTAGGTCCATCAGGATGAGTTGGTTGTCGTTGAATGAGATCCTGGTAGGCCGCAGATGTAAACAACTGGCCCGCCGGGTTCCCATCTCCTTCTGGTACGGAGTGAAGAAAGCTCGAGGCAGCGCGCAAGGTGAAATCGGGGTCTTTCTCGTTGGTAAAAATGGCATGGTGTAGACTGAGGGCGGCCATAGCTTGAAAGCGAAGGTGGTGGCAAGGTGGCCTGAGGTAGGATACGTGAAGGATCGTGGGCCTATAAATGAATGAAAGGGCTGGATAACACGAGGAGTATACCAACACTTTCACTGTGGCATGAATACCACCAGGAGGTTCGGATTTTACCTACGCGGTTGTGTTCGCGGTGCCTCGCGCTAAAGAGCTATCATGTACGTTTGAATCAGAACGTTTCTTGCAGGACTCAATGGAAACTGCCATTGTGTGGCTTGGACTGACCTACTAGTACGAATCTGTACGATCGGGGGTGCCAGACGACCAGTGGTAAAGACACAAGCACAGTGTTCGACATGGCCTTGTTGACCCTTTTTGATCTTAGTCAAGCCGACCCGAAACCCACAAGGTTCTGCCATTATCTTCGCACTCAATCACACCGGTGGGCCAATCACAACGCGAGAATATGATTCATATCACGTAAGTGAAATTGAAAATGCTTCGGCTAATCTGATATTTATAAGGGCTATCAAATTGAATAAGGGATCTGTTTCAGTCTATCCTCTTTCAAGTTTTTCGTCAGTCATGAAACAGCGGTTTTTATAGCGTCAAACTCTTCTCTGCCAAGGTTGAACGAATTGGTTGTGGGTGAGTCGTCGAAGAAGGTACGTAGCCTGTGCTTTTGTGCATCAGAGAATCTACCGCCACACAAAATTGAATACGTGTGAAGCAACCTGTAGTATGGTTATATTACCAGTATCGACAATCAGCAGAAGGGTAACAATTACCTCACAACGTTCTCCTCGAATTCGACATCTCTGTCATTCTCACCGTCTACACCGAATGGAACGGGTTCCACCAGCGCTGATATGAGAGCGTCCAGGATCGAGGAGCCGTCTGACGCGCTATCCGCTAGGAGTGCTTCCATGGTTGCAGGGGAAGTTGACGTAGAGGCCGGATCTGAGAGCATGGATGCATGAGAATTGGGATGAACAGGCGCATTCGTGGATGAAGAGGTGTGCACGCTCGCAGGTGTGCTCAAAGTGTCCGTATTAGCTGTTGGTATAAGTAATGTGTTGATGAGGAAAGCCGTCTTGCGTCGTAATGTTATGTCCGAATCTGTAACAGCGGATGATAAGATGGTTCTGGGAGGGAATCCAAACGAACCCACCCTCAAGAGAGTGACGTAGGACCATCCAACCTTGTGCTTTGGTGAACTTTCCAACTCCAGCGGCATTGTGCTTCAAAAGGCCGGAGAGTGCATACATCGCCTTCGATCGGGTACCAGCAAAGTTGGACGAGGGTGACAGGCATGCAAGGATGGCGGGAATTGGATCCAGACACAAGTACTATGAAGAAGAATAAAACGAAGCTGTCAGACTTGATATAACAAGGTTTACATACGGATAATTGGGCTGCCGGGTTGTTCTGCAGTGCCGTTCCCAGCACCCATAAGGTTTGCAACCTCAGACCATCGGTAGTGGTGGGAAGACTAAGGAGACCATGCAAAGGTTCCCACATCTGCAACTTGCGAAGATCTGCGACCTAGTAAATACCACGTGCGGTCGACCGAAATTTGCATACCGTTTGCATTATCGATGTTCTCCACGAGCTGTCTCACGAAGCTGATCAGACGCGCGCTCTATGATATCACTGGTGATACATACCATTTCCAAGTTGTCCATTGCAGCTATGCGTTGATCTTCATCTTTGGAAACGTCGAGGGCAACGTCGAGTGCTTCTTTCATGAGCTGTGCATCTGGTTTTCCGAGGATGTGATCAATGATTGCAGGATCGATATTTCTCTTTTCTGGAACGGCATCCCCTGGCGAAGAATGTTCGATACCCCAACGTAGGAGAGACTCCATGGTGCTAGTTTATCGGTCAGTCAAGCTTGGAGCGTATAAGCTGTGTCGTATTCGACATGGTACTTACCAGAAGGATGTACTCCTATCTAGTGGGTTCGGCCACCTCGGCATCTTGGCGGAGTGTGTCTGGGTTTGAATCATGAAGGCTTACTCGGTTACTCGTCTTCTGCTTCTACTCTGCTCAGGAATACTTGGGGTGAGTGTCTACTTCCGTTTTTTTCTGTGGTGATGATTTTTCCGTATACCATACGTTTTACCACATTCCGAATACACTGTGTGGACAAAACTTTGATTTCAGCCTTGTCTGAGCTCTGCAGCCGTTTGACAGGGTTGGATGCGCTGACTGTTGATTTCCATAGGAGACACGCTTAGACACCCTTTTCATTCGCGAGAGGTGTGTAATCTATTCTTCGTTATCTTTTCCTCCGATGAGATCTATTCGATGGGCGGACCGATCGTACTCTTGCCGTCATGTCCCCTCGTGTACAACATGGGGATGGTGAGAGGCCTTGTGGAAATGCATCGAAATCTGATTTTTTTTGTATGCCCATTGTTGTGCAGCTACTTACCGCTATGTTGCAGGTTTCCTGGGGCGGCGATATGCTCATTACCGTGTGCAGTGCAACGCGTTGTTCGCCTAATCAGGGTGTTTCGTCGACGCGTTTCTGCCTCGCATGTGCAACGACGACGTTCATTGGATGTAGAGAGGCGCGCTGGAGTCACGCGTTGGACGAAGGGCAACAGCCTCTGAACGCTCGCAGGTATATTAGCTTGTACTCTTCGTGTAGGCAGTGTTCCCCTATCGTCTTCGAGAATGCACCGCAGAGTCGCGCACACCGCTGCGGCCGTCGTCCCACACGCATACTCAGCGGAGCGGTTTATGCAAGACCCTGCCCGCGTCGTCCCAGACAATCCAAACTATTACGGCACTCCAGATGTTTTCATTCCTCGACAGGAGAGCTCCGACCTCGGCGGCTACGACCTTACTATCAACGACGACAACGAACCACACCATTGGCGACGTCTCGATTCGCGCGGCGAGAGCATCCTGAGCGGCCTCGAAGGTCCTAACGAGGAAGAAAACGACAGGTTCAGGGGGAGTCCAGAAAGCATGCTCCAGGCTGGTTCTCTCAGCAGGGTACTAGAAGAGGACGCAGATCCTCCCGCACCCGCAGATCTCGAGCCAGGATACGTTGAAGAAGCCATAGAATGGGAGCTGGAACAAAATGGCTTGTATAGCGGTGAGTCGTGACTACTGGCAGGTCCTGGTTTCTCATTGACTTCGTCTAGGATCGTACCAGCAACTTCTGGCATTGTACACGTTCGTACCATTGTCAGCATGGATCATCTTTGCTGTCCTCGCAATGCTACCAGCTCTTGCATGGCCCCACCCGAGTTCTCCATCTCACTATCCACCCCTCTTCCCCTCACCCCTGCCCGAAATTTTCTTGTCGTCGGCTGTGTTTGCCCTAACACACCAACTGCGCGTTCCCCTTTACACCATCTCATCGCTTCTACTTCCCCCCGACATCGCCTCGCTTCTATCCACCTTCTTGCACGTGCTACTCGTGAACGTCTTTCGCCTCGCGTCTCTTGCATTGCTGCGTGTCCGTCACGACATGGATAGTCTCAAACCAACGTGGCAGGACTCATCCTATCACACCGTATGGTGGCTTTCCTTGAACGTCGCAGAGGTCTTGGTGGCCCTCATACAAGGCTATCAACACATCATGCTTTATCGCGATGTTATGGTCCCTCCCGGTCGGGAGCAAGAATTCCTGGATCGTCTCAAGGATGAGGCCACCCCCCTGCAAAGTAATGGTGATCCTGTTACATGGCGCGACTCTGCCGAGCAGCTATCAGAGGATTCTCGTGACGATGTCGGGCAAATTGAGGACCAAACGGATTCGCGCGGAAACCCGAATGCCCTCAACTGGCGCATTCAACAAAATTTTGACAAGTTGCTCGCCATAAAAGCGAGAGAAGAACTCGAAGAAGTATACGGCATGGCCCCCATCGTACGTCTCAGTCTATCTGTGCACCACCCACATGCCGTATCTGACGTGCCTCGCAGAAAATTCCCGTGTTCGTATCGTGTTTGCAGCGTTTTGATTCAATTATTCTTTCCGTTGGCCTTACACTGCTGATATCTTCTGCTTACCTCCGCTCGCCTCTCTCTGTCCCAGTTGCAGATGGCAGGATCCTGCCATCCCCCACCATCTCTCACAAACCACTGATGGTCACGCTTCCAATCGTGTTGGTGATCCACACCTCTCTTTCATCTCTGTATACGCCCCTGGTTCTTCCCCGCATCGGCATCCATACCGCCGCGTATGTCAGCGTTCTCGTCAGTTTAATGTGTTTCTTGGCAGGTCTGGCAGTATGGGGAGTTTTGTCGTAAGCCCTATACATGTGTGTACGCCGGAAGGCGGAAGTACGGTGCAGATCTTGCGTTCTTCAGTTGGTTATCTATTGATCTTGCAAGTCACGGGGGTGGATTAGGAAACAAGTACTTGTAGATGAACACCCTTGTTTGTACACAGTATGCACTCAGATTAGCACTTTTATAAAGTCCCCTGATCAAGCGTCCAATGTCGATCAGCTCCTCTCTAGCGTACAACTTCGTTGGTCCCCTTTCGCAACTATGCGTAATCTTCATCATCCCCGCTGAACAATCCACCGGCCCAACGCGTAAGTGTACAGCCAATGGCACCGAGCAAGAACGACCAGTCAAACAAACCACCAAAGAGGGAGTACTGAGGCAGAGACGAGAACAGATTGACTTCATCGTTCCCCCCGTCCATACTGGAATGCGAAGGGGGAAACATCGTGCGTAGCTGGACTAAGGTGCTGAGATGGTAAATTCCCTGCAAAGAAAGAGCGTCACATCAACGCGCTCCGAACGGGACGTGGGAAGCAAACCATCAGCTGTGCTAATAGAAGCAACATCAGAGAGGCGGAGATGTTGCGAGAAGTAATTCGAAATGCCTAGTTACAGGATGGTTGCTCAATGGGCTTATTTCTGGGTTCCTGAGACGGTCAAACTTACTCGTGTGACACCTCTGAGGACCACTCCGACGCTACTGAGAATGATGGCTCCCACGAGGACGAGGCTAATTTGTCTCGACAACGATGGGACGTCGATGATTGGCTTCCCGGGTGCAGCTGGCAACAGGGAAAGGAGGTAAGCGGAGAGGTGTGCGATGATATCCCCATATGAGGACGTCTTGTCGTCCGTCGATGGCGGAGGAAATAGCAAATTCATCACGGACTGGTAGGGCCGGATGTATGAGTGAAAACAGCGGGAGAAGTAGCGCCACACGACCACTTGCACTGAACACCCTGCATATGCAGTACGCCGCCCATACACTGTTGAGCATTTTGCCGCGGATGGAGAGCGCGAATTCATTGTTCTCGCGATTGCGTTTCAAGGACGCCACCCTGGTTGTCATTTGCGATTCGAGCGCTTGCAAGCCGATGGCCTCTTGTTGCAAAGAACCGTGATCTGAAGAGAAGAGTCACGATTCAGTTACATGGACCGCTTCGTGGTTCAAATCCTTACGGGGATCACGTTTCAGAGTCATGCGCGATAGCCAAGAACCATCGGTCTGAGGCTGTCGTGAATGCTCAGCCACATCTGATCATCAAGAGAGAAGATCACACCTTTGAAGCACCGTGTGCATCCAGATCACGAGTGCGCTCACGTAAGTCAGATCGAACCCGCTCGAGAGCATTCTCAGCCGAAGCAATGGAAGCAGCGGAGGGAACAGCCCTGGTAGCCATATCGAAATATCAAGCTGTGAGGTCCCACCAGAACCACCGATCACCTACGCGTTGCGGGTAAATATGCCCCATGCCCCATTCACGGCGCCCAGCCCCGACAAAAGTCCGAGGATAATAGTTCCGAGGACCACCAATCGAGCGGCGGTGGATGTGAGTGGATTGTAGGACGTAAATTCCGTGGGAAGGGGAATGAATGACAGGATGAATACGAAGAACACTACGGGGAGAAAAAAGGCGATAGCTCTGATATTGAAAAGGCTAGGAGCCTCTAGAATGGGATAGTTTGTCAGCATAGGGTAGAACCTGCGCGTGGAAGGTGACGTACCTGAACGATATGTAAGGACCATACAAAAGGAAGCTGGGATGAGCACAATAATGGTTAATAATAAGAGGATGAGAGACGCTTTCCACGTGTATAATCGGACACTGGCGGAAGGGCATTTGTCAATAGAACACCAAGCTCACGTGAGTACTCACTATGGATCGAGAAGGTTGAAGCCCTGACACAGCAGCATGGCAAACAACATACAGCACTCCGTGAAGCAAATTGAAAATGATGACTGCGAGAGAACGGAGTGCCATGAGTTCGTTGCGTTTGGTTTTGGCGTTGTCGCTGACTGTGGAAGTGGAGTGGCAGGAGCGAGATTTCCTCCGAGCCCTCGTTGCAAAAATATTCGACAGCACAGAAAGATACAGACACTGATAAAACATCATTCAGCACTGAAAATACAGATGGTGAGTACGAACCTTGCGCCGACAAGCAATAGCTGTGGCAGTAACATCATGATGGTAGACCGGAAGGACATTTAACCCTAACCTTGTTGTAGGGTTTGAACACTGCCCCACGTGCTGCCGGTCGTACAGCCATCTCGGCTGCGACACTCCGTCAAGGACGACGCTGACGACAACGGCCACGGTGAGACCACGACATGAACGAACCACACCACAAAGCGGAGCCAACGACAAAGCTTGACAACGAACAAGCGACTGGGACCAGCATTTCGCATCCCCAACAAGCTCAACCTCAGGTAAGGCGCTCAATTTTAGCCGCGTCATGGATCTTGTTCTGACACAGTCTACAGCAAGAGATCATCTCCGCTGCACAGAGAGGCGATCTCGCAACCATCCAACAACTCGTTGAGTCAGGCAGTGCGACTGTGAATGACCGAGATGACCAAAATGTGTTCGTCTCACTTGCCGAACAACCAGTGGCGCCCTGCGCTGATGCCGATTCTATTCCCTAGCACACCGCTTCACTGGGCTGCCATCAATGCTCAGCTTGCCACTTGTCGATACTTGATTGAGCAAGGCGCTGACGTCGACGCCATGGGTGGTGATCTTCAAGCGACCCCACTCCAATGGGCTGCAAGAAACGGATACCTTTACATTGTACATCTACTCATATCGAATAATGCGGACCCGAACATCACAGATTCTCAAGGATACAATGCCTTGCATTTGGTCACGCATTCCTCGTCCGTGATGCCCCTACTTTATCTGCTTCACCAACCAGTCAACGTGGACTCTCGCGACCTGCAAGGGCACACATCGCTCATGTGGGCAGCATACCAGGGAGACGCGCTCTCCGTTGACTTGTTGTTGAAACACGGCGCAAATCCTAATCTGAAGGATGATTCCGGCCTTACACCACTCCACTGGGCTGTGGTAAGGGGAAATAGGGTCATTCTTCGTCGCCTTGTTGAGATGGGCGCGGATATCCATGAAAAAGACGCAGAGGGACGAACACCCAGAGACATGGCTGTCGAACTCAAAAGCCTGGGCGCGTGGAAGCGTGCTATGGAGGAAGGTGGCATGTCCGAGTTCGGCGTCAAGAAAACGCAACCACTGAGCGAAGTAGGTTTCCCTCGTGCAACGTTGTATATCATTGCTGACGTATTTGGTAGAGAAACACTAAAATTGCCATCTTTGTGTTACCCGCGATATTTTTGTACATCATCTTTATGACCTCGACTATTCTGCCGTGGTATGTCAGTGTGATATTATCTATGGCCGAGTTCTTCGCTATGCATCATGTGGGTTTTGCCTCTGTTCGATCAATTCTGATGCATTGACAATGAATCCAGATTGTCACGCGCGTTCTTCTGAGCAAGGACAGTTATACCGGAGCCGTCAATCAAAGTCCGTACTTTGCAGGCATCATCGCCGGATCAATGTTATGGGTTGGGTATGGCTGGGTCACTAGACTTGTCAAAGGTAGTTTTCGTCCTTGTCGAAGCCTTGTTCTCACCGTCTTTGGCAGAAATGCCAGAACATTCGTATATCCATCTGGCTTTCGCCATATTCTTCGGTCTATGCGCATATAACTTTTTCCGAGCAATCACACTTGATCCGGGCCTGTGTCCTCGACCAGCGAACGACGGGGAGCTGAAAGCAGTAAGTGTTTTGCCACAATTTATGTGCTTCGGGGATACGAAAACCGTGCAGATAATAGAAGATCTGGCCTCAGAAGGACGACTTAATGGTCAGACGTTTTGTATACAATGCATGGTGAGGTGCATTTTGTGTTTATACCTTATGTGCTACAAGTCATGTCCAGGCAAGGAAACCTCTCCGGTCCAAGCATTGTCGCATGTGCGACAGGTGTGTCTCACGGAGTGACCAGTAAGGTTCTTTTACCCTCTCCAAGTCCTCTCTCACCTCTGGTGTAGCCACTGTCCATGGGTGTGGAATTGCGGTTCGTTCTTTTGTCGATTAGAGTACTCGATTACTGACTACTTTCTAACAGTTGGTGCAAACAATCACCGTCAATTTCTGCTGTTCGTGACAACTCTCGTCATCGGCATCGCCATATTCGATTACCTTTGTTACGAATGTGAGCTGCCAATACAATTGGTTTTGTCTTCCTGCTGATCATCAGTGCAGTCTTCACCACCATTTCCTCACGCGAACCGACCTCCAGCGATTGTTCATCTTTTCTATGCGTCCTGGCATCCAAGGATACCTTCCTTTTCGTCATCGCCTTGTGGTCTACTCTTCAACTTACCTGGACGTCCGTTCTCCTTGTAACGCAGTACTGGCAAGTTGCCCGTCAGCTCACCACGTTCGAAGTCTCCAACCTTGGCCGGTACGGTTTTATGGGTGGTCGTGGGGCACTTGCAGCGGGAGGCGGTGGAGTAGGTGTTCAAATGGGACATCGCCACCATCTTCACCAGCACGCGCCTGGCTCCCAGCGAGGTGACGAGGACAGCGAAGCAGACGGTGGGGCACACAAACACCACCGTCATGGCGGCACTTTCGCTATGATGACCGCCCCGGGAACGTGCGGTGGATTCTTACTCAACCTACTCGGGCTCGACAGGTTTACGCGGGGAAGAGCTGCGCATGGACTTGCGCTTGCGTCATCGGGCGCGCGCGCGAGAAATCCGTTCGACTTGGGTATCGTCAGGAACTGCAAGGATTTCTGGACGATGGGGAAGGAGGTCGGTGTGGAATATGGGCAGGTGTACGATGTCCCGCCGGAAGGGTTCGAAGAGGCTAAAAGTAGGAGAGAGATGGACAGAGGAGAAGTGGATCACGACCAAAACGGGGGGAGGGGCAAAGGTCTCTTGGCAACGCTTGGTTTGCGGATGGGAGGATCAAGTCGCAGGGGGTACGAGCCGCTCAGTCAAGTATAAACGTTTGCTCCGGGTTATTGACCGCACTCCGTCATCTGCTTTCTTCTCCCTGCTCTTGTTTTTTTAATCACGATGACTTGCACTTATATGACGATAACCACTGTTGAAACATACCTGGTGATACCACTTGCAGTTTGCGGTCGTCGTTCCACACGACCACCAGTCCCAGCTACTAGTTTCACGGGTTTAAAGCTCCACAACCCTGGAACGATGCACAGGTTGATAGCCACACAGGCAAGTCGTTGATAGGCCGGATCATGTAGGCTGTGCACTGACATGCATTGTCTGCTGGTGGATTCCCTGCTGCTGCAAGACACGCCGCCTTCGCTTGGCTTCAAGTTAATGAACTGAAGCACATAATTTTCCTCTACGACTCGACTACAGGAATCCTTGCTCTGTAAGCATCTGCGAATGAAATCGACTGTCAATGAGCAGCGGCGGTAGAATGCTCGGCCCAGGCGAAGCTGGTCCGTACCCTGGGCTATCCCTTTGGTTTATTCCCGCTCACGTCACAGGTAGTCCTACGAAAGTTCAAAGCGGCGATCACTCGAAACCGGGAAGACAAAGAACATGGTGTGGTCCTCCACAGCAACCTCTTCACTCCCCGGAGACGTAAAGGCGGCGTTTGCTTCATAAACGAACTTCCACCCGAGCTCCTTTCGCACATTTTCGAGCTCGGGCCGCCAGCTTCGATGGAGGATTACGAGGAATGTCAAAAAACCAACCCCCCTGCCCCATTGTTCCCCAAGTTCCAGATCCGTGTCTCGCATGTATGCCGCCACTGGCGCAATGTCGCAATATCGACACCATCTCTCTGGACAATGATCGTGGTCGATCCGCGCTCGCGTCACCAGTACAGACTCGCAGTGACCATGTTAGAGCGAAGCAAAAGCCTTCCCATATACTTTGTTGTCCGTGACGGTTCAAAGAAGCTCGATAAAAAGCTCGGCGCACTTTCTCCTGCCGCCTTCACATTGCTATCCAGTATGCTCGTTCCCCATATTTATCGCTGTCGCGTCTTGGAAATGTATTTCCGCGAGATGGGGCACATGTACGCGTTCCTCACCGACCTCTCTGCTCACTCCACCCCCGCGGCTCCTAATCTCACGAGGATTGAACTACATGACCGCGATTACAAGCCAGATATTGGCAACTCGAGACCATGGATGTTGAAATACCCCACGCTTTTCGGTGGTTCGGCCCCTCTACTTACCTCCGTGGCTCTTTCGAGAGCACCTGTCGATTGGACTCAACCATGGATTGCTTCCGCATCCAATCTCAAAAGACTTTACCTCTCCTCTCATGCAGAAGCCGACCGTCCATCTTGGACTCAATTTGCTTCCATCCTCCGTGGCGCACCTTCCCTCGAGAAACTGAATCTGTACCAGTCGGGGCCGTCTGGCGAACCCAGTGATTGGTTCATCGAGCCAACACCCGGAAGTCCCGCTCGTCTGAATGATCCCATTCACCTTCCTCGACTCACAGTTCTCGCCATCACGTCTTGTTCACAACCGCACGTTATCGGACTGTTCCGCAAGTTGTGCCTCCCGTCACTCAAACATCTCACCCTGCAAGCCTTCGACCACGATGATCACACAGAGCTCGTCCAAGAACTCGTCGGGCCGGCCACTTCCCTATGTCCGCGATCTTCCACAGAGCGGCCACGCAGCTTGCTGAGTGGACTTGAAAGTCTCCATCTCACGTTTCTTCCATGCCACATTGAACATGTCGAGCTGCTCTACGGTGAACTTCAGGACCTCCGATTGCTTGTCCTCTGGACGGCTGATAACTTCTTCGACGTTCTTGGCCAGCCCTGTACGTTGGTTGGAAGGGGGGGCGTTTGGCTACCGCGACTAGAGACACTGTATGTCTCTGGGGTGTCCCTGAAAGACGTCCGGGGGCTAGTTCAAGAGAGGAGGAAACTGGGAGCGCCACTGAAGTCGCTATACCTGGGAAGATGGTCGCCGGCGTCCAAGCGTAACCGTGATGTGGCCTGGTTGAGGGAAAACGTGGAGACGCTCGGGTTCTTCTATGAACTAGGCGGGGTTCAATTGGAGCCGGATCACGTCGACTTTACTCCACTTTGACTTGAACTTTGGATTTGAAGACCGAAGTCGTTGTTCACGTTTTAATTATGTTGTTCAAGCTGCAAATGTCCCGATTTTTGGTAGATCACAGTTCAGAATTGCGAAGTTCACGATGTAAGTTATGGCACACGCTTGGGCACACGACAGTGATTCGTCAGGCTTCCGTGTTCATCAGATGTCTGCGCTTGGCTGCCTCGATTGTATTTAAGGAACCCTGGTGGGGCTGAACAAGAGCGAGCTCGTATGGACGAATCGAACGAAAGCGTAAGGAAATGACTATCAAAGGCCCAGATCTAGTTTACCATCACTGGCTGCGGCCTAATTTAGTAATTATGAGGCAGCCGTACGGACTCGTCCCACTAGAGATCCAGCCCAATCGGAGGTGTTCAGGGGGAAGGGACACTGCTTCAGTTCTGTCGGTTATAAGATTAGGATGAGACTTACGCCGAGAAACTGCGTTGAGACGGTGCCTGCCTCGGGCACGGCGTCACGATCTGACAAGAGATTCATAGGATGCATGTACTAAGCGATGCGATTGCAGTTACAGCGACGATGCACATGAGATCGGAGACATGAACTTCTCGTCTACCGAGGACATTGACAAGTTCATGACTTTGATGTCATGTTAGCTTCCGCTCATTCGAATGAGTCCCTTGCTCCCACGATAGTCCAAGCTAATAGACGTGGGAAACAAAGCTAGAGGTTTTTTTTACCAAAGGGCTGGTCATACGACGGCGACGAGGTTGAGCCAGGATGATAACTCGACGCTCTGCTCGCACCGTGGAGACGACTTTGGTGTCGTACTCCCGCCAACATCTTCCTCGGCTCTACTCCACCCCCTCAAAAAAAGCCAATGCCCTCGCCCAGCTCCAGGTCCCTCATCCAGATGCATATCGCTTCACAACACAAAAGGACCCGCTGACGGGGGACGGCATGTCTTTCGTCAACGACATGCGCGGATTCTTGCACCGTCGCGTTCCCTACACCATCCTGCCGACCCCTCCCCCCGATCATTCCCATTCGACCCCGCTCAGCACCTATTTCTTCCCCGACTCCCCCACACAAGACCAGCTGGCCGTCATGGACGCGTGTATACACAACTTCTACGATGTCCCTCGTGCAAAACAAATTTTCGAGCGGCTGCGCAAGTCCGCCTCGACCGAGTCCCTCCTGAACGCTCGGATATACAACTCTTTCTTGGCGGCCTATGTCGAAATGGCGTCCATAAGGGAGCCAAACGACAGAGATTTGTGGGTCGAGGAGGCATGGGCTTTGTATGAAGCCATGGAAAACGGGTCGGAATATATCCACCCGACACCGCAGACCTATGCAATCATGCTCCTTGCACGGCTACGGCAAGTTCTACAATTGCGTTACCTGACTGTTGTCTCACCGCTCCCCGTAGACTCGGCCCTGACGCTGCTGGTCTTTCGACTTCGCTGCCGGCCCCGGGGAAGTTGCTCAACAAGATCACTGCGCGTGGAATATCCATCCGAGACGTTATTTCTGATCGCGTCTTCACCTCGTCTGAAGAGGCGTCGGAAGTTATCCGGTTACTCTCCAAGACAGCCATAGAGCTGAACATGTCACGAGTCATCGTGGAACTAGGGCAAGTTGAGGCTATGGGAACTAGTCATTTGGATCCATTGAACGACGTGCCAGAGGCGATACCAGTCAAGAAACTCGCGGTGAGTGGGCACTGAATATTGGGTGCTAGCTTTCCGACTGATCCTCTTACAGGACATGTCCCAAGAGATTGTAGACGAGAATGGTAACGTTACCTCCTCAGCCCCGGTGGAAGAAGTCCCGTTCAATCTCGACAATCTACGCAAGTATCTAGCACAAGTTACCCTTGCCCGTCGCGTTCTTCCCGAAGACGTCGCTTCCCGGCAAAAGCTGCTCGAAGCGTCTGTCTATGACGTCGCTGTGGAGAGACTCAAACACGAGGCCAAAGTCTTTGATGAGATAGGTCTGGGTCATGTGGATGCCGGGCTTCGACGCGTGGACCTTCAAAGATGGATGTGGGATTGGCACCAGAAGCTTCGTGCTCGTCTTGAAACTGAGACTAGAGACATCATCGCTGCTGAGGCTAAGCAAACGCGCGGTATGTGCAGATTTATGCTGGCGGAAAATAACCCTCACGCCAGCGTCAGATAAAACTACTCGCCTGGGTCCATTTTTGTCGCTTGTGAAGCCCGAAATGCTCTCCCTCATCACCATCCTCGAGGTGATGCGATTATATGGCACCGGTGGTATCGCCGACGGTATGAAGCTGGCTCGCGCTCTTCTTACTGTCGGGCGCGCAGTGGAAAATGAGTACAAAGCTCAGATGTGCAAGCGCAACAACATCGCGATACCTTCATTGCATCGCGCCGGTGACCATAACTTCTTCACTGGCATGGGTTACAAGGATCTGCATGCAAGACGCGCTACGGCGGCCAAGTATATCCAAGATAACGAGGAATGGACGACCGAGTGGACGCAGCTATTGCGCGTACGGGTGGGAAGCATCCTTGTGGACGGCTTGATGGACGTGGCCACCGTTGAACGCACGGCGCTGGATAAACGGACTGGTGAGGAGGTGTAGGTGTAATGTACGTTCTCTCGTTTACCCTGGGGCTCATTCTGCATGCAGGAAGGAGATGCAACCCGCATTTTACCATGCCTACGAATACGTTCGTGGCCAGAAATTGGGTGTTATCCGACTGAACCCTGTCGTCGCCGACCGACTTGCCAAGGACCCTCTTCGTGAAACACTCCATCCCCGCCATCTTCCCATGCTTGTTAGGCCCAAGCCTTGGATCACTCCTGACGAGGGCGGGTATATTTATAACAAGAGTTGGTGTCCTTATGCCATGCAAGATGGTCTTGCTGACCTGTCGATTCAGGCTCAGTCATGCGTTTCAAGGATTGTCAAGAGCAACAGAGCTACGTGCAGCATGCTTCGTCCCTGGGCAATCTCGAACTTGTGTATGCTGGTCTGGACGTCCTCGGCAGTACACCTTGGCAGATCAATCGCAAAATTTTCGATATCGTACTGCAAGTCTGGAACTCCGGTGAAAGGCTCTGCAAGATTCCTCCTGCAGTGTACGACAAGCCCGAGCCTGAGAAACCAGAGAAGTATGACACGGACGTGCAGGCAAAATCCATATACGGTCAACGTCTCAAGAGTTTTGTCCAGGATAAAGCAGGCAGCCATTCCGAGCGCTGCAGCGTCAATTACAAGATTGAGATTTCCCGTGCTGTAAGCGTCTCGCGTGTACGTTGAACCATTGTATTGATCGAATGTTAGTTCTTGGGAGACACGTTCTACATGCCACATAACCTTGACTTCCGGGGACGAGCGTACCCCATCCCCCCTCATCTGAGTCATATCGGCGACGACCTGGCTCGCGGTCTATTGATGTTTGCAGAAGCAAAACCCCTTGGCGAGCGAGGTCTCCGCTGGCTCAAGATTCATCTTGCCAACCTTTACGGGTTCGACAAGGGCAGTTTTGACGAACGCGTAGCATTCGTGATGAACCACCTTGATGATATATACGACAGTGCCGAGAATCCCCTCGGGGTGCGTTTATCTGCTCGTCCGGTCGATCCTTTCTGATTTCTAGACAGGGGAAGCGCTGGTGGGCCAAGGCAGACGATCCATGGCAATGTCTTGCCACCTGCATGGAACTCCGGGCTGCGCTTGAATCGGGAGACCCACATGGATACATGTCAATGCTTCCCATTCACCAGGACGGCACGTGCAATGGCTTGCAACATTATGCTGCCCTCGGGGGCGATGGCAAGGGTGCCGCACAAGTCAACTTGGCGGTCACCGACCGACCTTCGGATGTGTACACCTATGTCGCCAACATGGTCGAGGAGAACGTGCTGAGAGATGCTGACAATGGCCAGCAAGTGGCGCAGCTCCTCCTTGGAAAGATCTCTCGCAAAGTGGTCAAGCAAACGGTGCGTGCTCGTGGTTTTTCTTTTCAATCCAACACTGAACATTGTCTCAAGGTCATGACGACCGTGTACGGTGTCACTTATGTCGGAGCTCGCGAACAGATCGAGAGGCAGCTGAAAGACAGGGGTGATATACCAGAAGAACAGTGCTGGGCAGCAGCTGCCTACCTTGCAAAGAACGTTCTCTACTGCATTGGTGACCTCTTCTCGGGTGCCAAAGCCATCCAAAACTGGCTCAACCTCTCTGCCAAACTCATCACGAAAGGCATTCCTAAAGAACGTCTCATCGAGATCCTCAAACCCCAAGGCACCGAAGCCGAGGCAGATTCTGTGGAGGCCCGTATACGGAAGGAGCAAATGTCGACGGTGGTGTGGACGACGCCGTTGGGGTTACCGATCGTACAGCCATATCGCAAGGCGAAGCGCAAGCAAATTATGACATCGTTGCAGACGGTTTACATCTCGGATCCTACCGCGCCCGCTGCCGTCAATAGCATCAAGCAGGCCTCTGCGTTCCCACCCAACTTTATCCACTCGCTGGACGCGACGCACATGATGTTGACCGCGTTGGAATGCAAGGTGAGTGTGTCGTTGGACGTCTTTCGGTGAGAGTCGACTGATGCGCACCGAAAGACGCGTGGCATCACGTTTGCATCTGTACATGATTCTTATTGGACGCATGCATGCAGTATCGACCAGATGTCGGAAGTCATCCGAGATACGTTCATCGCTCTCCACTCTTCCGACATCCTCCGTAAACTCGAAGCCGAGGTAAGCCCCGTTACCGTCCCCTCTTCTCGCATTCCCCAGACGCTCAACGCACTACCGACGACAGTTCCGGGAGCGCTACGCCAATCACTATGTGCCGCTGTCCGCGATCCGAAAGGAGTCGATGCTCAAGACGCTCTTGGCCGCTGGTTGCCGTATTTCGGTGAGCAGCGACGTCGCTGCGGAGCTCAAGCGGGAGAACGCGGCGGTCGGTCGCTTGCTGGACGTCACCGTGTCCGAGCAGAGCTCGATCTCGACCATCAGCGTGGACGACGACGCTGCGACGGCGGTCGCGGCTGCCACGCCTGCGAAGCGATCCCGAGGGCGCCCACCGGGCACGGGCCACAAGCGCATCCAAGTGACGCTGGGAGACGACGCGGAGGGCGAGGAAGAGGACGAGGACGTGCCGGCGGCGTTCAAGAACAAGTTCATCAAGCTCTCGCACTTGATCCCGCCGCATCCTGAAAAGGGCACGTTTGACGTGGAGACGATCCGGAAATCGCGCTACTTTTTCTCGTAGCGTCGCTTGTTGGCGTCGCGATTCGGCTTCCGGTCACAATCCCATTTTTTCTGCATCGTCACATTGGCTATCGCTATCCTAGGTTACCCATCACACGTATATCTATCCATATTGTAATGCATCATTTAGTGCTATACATGTAAACAGCATACATAGAGTAGGCAATCGACGGTCACCGGTCACACCTCGCCAGCTGGGACTGAAACGCTAAGATGAAACGAGATGGCTCATGGCACGCTCGCAAATGGCCAGCAGCATGTTTCGACACACCGGGTCAGACCCGAGCGTACGGGCATCCATCGCACGGTAAGACGCACTCGGCACCGCGCCAGCGTGCGCCTCAAGATCGCCGTCCGGGGCGCACACATCGACCGGGACTGACCGCACGAGCCCCCCGATGCGACCGAGGAGCGCATCCCGGAGTGCACGTCCGCCGACGCCGCCGGTGGCGTGCGGCCCGGCGACGCACGCGCTGAGCGCGCTCGCGAGGAACCACCCTGCGTCGCGCGTTGCGAGCGTGCGGACGCGCTCTGTGCGTGTGCCTGCGAGCGTTTCGAGCCGCTGTGCGCGCGAGGGGTGTGTGTGTGTTCGGGGGTGGGATGAGGGCGGTGTCGGTGTCGGTGTCGGGGTTGGGGCGGAGAGCGGGGGAGCGTCCGAGAGCGTCGTTGGGGGGTGGAGCGTGTTCG